>LPNX011102129.1:451655-480090 GCA_001517045.1 Pseudotsuga menziesii | reverse complement strand
TATATATATACTTAATTTCACATAATATATATTTTCAAATTTTTTAATATAATAATAAAAAACACTAGTACTTTTTTTGCTCACGTTGAGAACGTTGGAGTGCTGCCGCCGGCCATCGTAGGGTTTTGACGCCTCAGGCCGCCTCATGGTTGTGCCTGGGGGAGGGCTCTCCCCTCCCTCTGCTCCATCATCTGCAGCAGAAGCATTCCGCCAGTTACTCAGATCTCTGGGATTCAAACCAGTGGCTCCTACCATCCCGAAGTTCATCAAAAAACTGGAAGCAGTCCCTGAAATCGAACTCCCATCTGAACAACCCATCAAGATCGCTCTAGCTCTGGTTGAGCGAGGATTGGTAGGCCAGTTCATGGGGCTTTGGCCTTCAACAAGAACCACAGATGACTGGATCCAAAGGAATTGGAGGCCTCAGCTCAAGAACAGTGTTACATGTTAACCTGTTGGACGAGGGTTCTTCATCTTTGAACTCATAGCAAAAGAAGATCAAGATCTTATATTCAGAAACGACCCATATTTCATGGGTACCCAAGGTCTGTATCTCAATAGATGGACCCCAGATTTCAATGCAGAAGTCGATGTGCCGAAAGAAATTCCAGTGTGGGTAAGACTCCCAAATCTCCCAGTGCACTGTTGGAACATAGAAACCCTTGAAAAAGTTGGGAATGCTCTTGGTAGATACATCAATAAAGCCGAAAACAAGGCCAATACTCTTGTGCCAGAATTTGTGTAGAAGTCGATCTTGAAGCAGGGCTTCCTAAGGCAGTGAAACTAAAAGTTGGAGATTGGCACCACTACCAAAAGCTGGATTATGAACAAATACCATTCAAATGCCGACTCTGTCATGAACATGGACACTTCCAGAGAAATTGCCCCAAAATACAAGCTCCTGAAGAGGGAGAAGGATGGCAAAAAGTTAAAAAAGGGAAAACAACTAGCAAAAGTAATGAAAAAAAGGCTGCAGGGGACATGCAAAACCACACGTCAAGCTCAACAAAAACAAACCAGGAAGCCACAAATCTCACCCCAATCGCCATTCAAAATGATGAAGAACTTCAGAAGATCAACGAACCAGCTGGAAAAGAACCAACTTCTGAAAGCATTAAAAGAAATCAAACAGGAAATCAGTCCACCAATAGAAAGGCCACAGATTCGCTGGAGCCTGGGGAAATACCCCATCCGGAACCGGGAGTTTCGACGGATACTGAGGTTCCAGGATCCTCCAAAGAAGCAAACGAAGACCCTCTCCTAGAAAGTGAAGAATCGGACGAGGGTTCCTCATCAAGCAGCCTGCATGCTACCCCCATCAAAAGTCCAAGAGGAAGGAAATCAAAAAAAAGAAAAGAGAGGAAGCAACTTACCTAGCAATCCTTGAAGGATTGCAAAAGACCCTAAAAGGAATTATGAACACCAAATCCAAAAAAGGAACAGCTCTGGTCTCAAAAGGGGCCAACCCCACTCAAATTAATTAATGCGGTACATTTCCTGGAACTGCAGAGGCCTAGGATCTACTCTAAAAGAAGAAGCAATGAAAGACTTGGTTCGAATTCATAAACCTGAGATTCTGCTAGTCCAGGAAACAAAAATGGAGGAAACGGCTACCCTCCAAGCTGGAAATAAGTTCTAGAAAAAAGGTCCTGGGATAGGCAACAACTCTAGAGGCACTTCTGGAGGCATTGCCACTTTTTGGGACACCACTTTGTATGATCTTGAAGATGAGGAACGAATGCTGCACTGGGTGTTCACAAAACTCATCCACAAACATTCTGGCCGAATTGTAAGTCTATTCAATCTCTATGTCCCCGTCTTATATTCGGAAAAAAAATATTGTTGGAGTATGCTTGAATCCTTTCTTAACTTGCAGCAATTAGAGAATATCACAGTAGCAGGCGACTTGAATGTCACCCTTGCTGCCAACGAGAAAAAAGTAGGAACGCTAGTCAGAGATCCATCGAGGGAATGGGTTGAAGACATCATACTCGGATGGGATCCAATTGATATAAAACCAGTCAAAGGAAAGTTTACTTGGACAAACAAGCGCCTTGGTCCCGGCCATGTTGCAGGCCAGCTTGATAGGTTCCTTGTCCATTCCTCCTTTCTCTCCATGGGCCTCCTAGCCTCTTCCAAAATCCTTCCACACTGCACCTCTGACCATAAGCCCATCCTTCTTGAGTTGGCACTTGATCATGACCTTGGCCCGATACCCTTTCGTTTCAGCCCGCTCTGGATCCAACATGAGGATTTTATGCAAGTAGTTTCCAACTCCTAGGAAACTCAAGTAAAAGGATCACCGTCCTTCATCTGGGAAGCAAAAATTAAGAAGCTTAAACATGACTTGAAAGACTGGGCAAGATGCATTACCTCCCCCATCTCAAGAAGAAAATTTGCTCAAGCCGAGCTGGAAGCGCACCAAACACACATGGATTTCAACCACATCTCGAAATGCCTCCTAAGAAAGGAAGAGATCTAGCAAAAAGCATTCCACTCGGCCTACAGGCTGGAAGAAGAATATTGGAGGCAAAAATCCTGAAATCTCTGGCTTCTAAGTGGGGACAAAAACACTAAGTACTTCCATAAGCAGGCCGAGGCTCGAAAGAACTACAAAGTGGTCTCTGAAATAAATTTTCAAGGAGAGCTGATCAAATATTTTGAGGGCATAAAGAAGGCTGCTGAGGATACTTTCAAAGAGCTATTCACAGCTCCCATAGAGGACCCGCTTCACACCTTCGCCCACCCGTTTCATCTCATTCCTCATCTTATCAAACCTGAGGAAAATAACCTCCGTATCCCCCCAGTCACTATGAATCAGCTGAAAGATGTCCTCGCGCTCATGAAGCCCGATAGCGCCCCTGGTCCTGATGGTTTCACAACAAGATTCTTCACTTGCTGCTGGTCAATAATTAAGTTTTATCTCTTAAAAATGATCTGGTATTCTCAAAAGGTCAACAAACTGGGAGGCAGCACCAAATCTTCTTTCCTTGCTCTGATCCCAAAAGAAAAAGGTGCCAACACCTTCAATAGATTCAGGCCGATCTCTTTGTGCAACACAGGGTACAAGATTATAACCAAGATTATAGCCACCAGACTAAAAAGAATTATGCCAAGGATTATACCAGAAAATCAAGGTGGATTCATCAAAGGCAGGAAAATTCTCGACAACATCATTCTCATCCAAGAAGTAATTCATTCAAGCTTTCAACGCAACGAAAAAGGTATGGCCATTAAACTTGATTTAGCTAATGCTTTTGATCGTGTGAGACATTATTTTCTATTTGCTGTTATGGCAAAATTTGGATTCTCACAAGCCTTTATAAGCTGGATCAAAGGATGCGTGGGTGATCCATGGATAGCCCTACTAGTTAATGGAAGGCCTACAAATTTCTTCAAAGCCTCCAGAGGCTTAAGGCAGGGCTGCCCGCTGTCCCCTCTTCTCTATGCCATTCAAGCGTCAATGCTCAGCTTTCAACTTAATCTTAGTAAGGACATCCACATGCTGCCAGGTCTAAGAATAGAGAACAATGTACGTGACATAAACCACGCTCAATTTGTTGATGACACTCTTTTGCTAGGGGGAGCAAACACCCATTCAGCTGAACAATTTAAACAAGAGCTAGATTTATACAAAAAGGTATCCGGCAGTAAAATAAATTTCTAGAAAAGCAAAATATTCAGCTGGAAGTGCTCAGCAAGAGAGCTAAGGGAAATAGCAAGATCGCTTGGAATGGAAGGCACTATGGATTGGGATAACTTCATTTACCTGGGCATACCCATTTGCAAAATCAAAATCAAACCAGCAAATTGGGATCCTATTATAGACAAAATTAAAGACAAAATCCAAAGATGGAATGCAAACTGGCTTAATCTAGCAGGGAAGACAATTCTTATAAAAGTTGTACTCAACAGCATGCCAATTTATCAATCTTCAATTTTGCTCGCTCCAGGTTCAGCAATCCGAAAGATAGAAGGACTTCTCAGGAAATTCTTTTGGGAAGGGGGCAAAGGGAATGAAAAGAAACTCCACCTTGTCAGCTGGGATAAGATCAAAAAGCCACGTGATGAAGGAGGGCTTCAAATACGGAGTTTACCCAACCAAAATCTAGCTCTAGGAGCTAAGCTGCTTTGGCAGATGATCACAGGGAAAGAAAGCTGGAGTAAGAAAGCTCTTCGCAAAAAATATTTTCCTGGAACAAGGAAGAGGTGCCTGGACATGCAACCTCCAAACAGAAATGGCTCTCCAGTTTATAAATTATGTATTAAAGCACTGGATCCGTTCAAAAGGAGTCTTTACTGGATACCTGGGAACGAGAAGACAATCAAAGTTTGGGAAGACTCAATCCTTGGAGAAACTCCTATGGGGTTATGCACGGAAGTTGACAACATCAAGCATTGGCTCTTGGCTAAAGGATCCACCTCGCTATGGGACCTGTCAGCTTGGGAAGACAACATCTGGATCGGCTGGGATCTCAGAGACCCCCCCCTGATCTAAACAAAGAAGCTGAAATTCTAACTAGCCTCCTCCAAGGCAAAGCTCCTATTAAAAAAGATTTCAGAGATAGAAGAGGGTGGGGAAATATGTCAGGAAATTACTCAACATTAGAAGGTTACAAGATCATCCAAGCAATCCCTTCTGTTGTCCCCAATCCGGTGGTCTGGAAGTATCTTTGGTCAAAACCCTTCATCCCAAAAATTGACTTTTTTTGCTGGACGCTTGCCTACAAGAGCATTCTTTCAGGGGAAAACCTAAAGAAACGAGGTATGGAAGGCCCAACTCACTGCCCTCTCTCCAAAAATGAGGAAGAAACCTCTAATCACATCATCATTGGCTGTTAATTCTCCAAAAAGGTGTGGATAGAAGCCTTGAGACTAAACCCTGGAATAAATCTTCCAGACACTATCCAGGGGTTGCTTTCAAATTGGATGAATCTGTCTCCTTTTCAGCTGTCCAAGAAACCTCTTCTTCGAACTACCTGGAACTGGCTTCCAAAATCCATTTGCTGGAAACTTTGGATAGAGAGAAACAACCGTATTTTTAGGGATCATGAAAGTCAACCTGCTAAAATTGCCATCCAAGCCAGAGCACTTCTAGGGGAATTTTTGGAGCATAACCTATCCCTGAATAACTCTATCCGTCTCCTGCCTGAATAGTTGCATTGGCTAAGCATGATTATTTCCAACCTTCAGAATAGATCCTTGCCTACTCAACCTCAACCAGCTCATTGGGAAATTAGGATTGATGAACCTGATTTTACCAGCTGGAAGTCTTCTCTGAACGATCACTGTCTCTTCTTCGACGGTGCTGCAAAGGGAAATCCAGGATTAGCTGGTTGCGGGGGAGTGATCATCTCGGCTAATGGAAATATGATCAGCAACTACTCTTGGGGTCTAGGTATTGAATCAAATAATATCGCTGAATTTTGTGGACTCCTGCAAGGTCTAAATATTGCCCTGTCCAAAAGAATCACCAAGCTGACGGTCTTTGGGGATTCAAGAATGCTGATTCTTGCTCTAATTCGAAAGAAACACCCTACTCATCTCAAGCTGGCACAAATTTATCAGAAAATTCGCTCTTTAAGCAAAAAGTTTCAAACAATAAGATTTTACCATGTGCTTCGGGCCCTAAACTCGCTGGCTGACAAAGCAGCAAACCATGGGACTCTGTTGGGAAGAGGCGTCTTAGTCAATGATGGATTTGAAGACCGATGTGACATCCCATAAATGCTGCAAAATCAATATCAAATGCCAGCATTTTCATCTGCCCTACAGAGCAATTGTGATCCACGTTTTTCTACTTTCACTGCCAGGAAATCTCTGCCAAATCGTAGAAGGAAGAGGTCTGAACCACGTTTTTCTTCTTTCACTGCCAGGAAATCTATGCCAAATCACAGAAGGAAGAGGTCTGAACCTCGTTTTTCTCCTTTCACTGCCAGGAAATCTATGCAAAATTGCAGAAGGAAGAGGACTCGTGACTATGTTCCCATCCCTGCTTGTTATTTATTGAAAGCATATCTCACTCTCCTCTACATAAGCGAAGTTGAAATCTCAGTGGAGAAAATACACTTTGAAAGTTTAGATCTAGTTTCGTTGAAGCGTCCAAGGAGAAGCAATCCTTCTCTTGGTCTAATACTGAACGGCTCTCTCCTTTCTCGCTGATTGAAATGGCTTCACATGGATCCTCTTCAGAATCTGGCCCTTCAGTTGAAGCAAAGATCGATTCATTGGAGACTTCATTGGGGAGGCTCAGAGCGCGTCTGGATAGGCAAGATAAGTTTCTGCAAGAGACCAACCAGGCAGGGGAGAAAACATGGGATCTCATCAATGAAGACCTTAGGAAACTCAGAGCAGATCACACGGCCTCAACTGAAAATCTGGAAAACTTCAAGGAAGAATCTCACACCAATTTCAAGGACGTTGCAAATGTCCATGGAGATTTTGGGAAATGAATAAGCACACTGGAATCTGCTATTGCAAATCTGAAAGCCAAAATGAGCAAATGAAAAGCAATCTGAGGGATGTCTGAAGTTCCTGGTTCAAGCAGCGACCTTCTCTTATGTTAAATCTGGGTTTCCTCTTCTCTATATGCTCTGTTATCTACCCATTGGAAGCATTGGATCCTAGATCCATTTTGAACTATAATCCAACTAAGCTAAGGCTCTATGTATCTCTGTCAAAGCACGCATTAGCTGGTTTACCGGTTTCATTATAATCTACTCCTATGTTTTAGTCAAAAAAAAAAAAACACTATCGTTCTGATAAATCATATATTAGAAATTATATGAATGAAGAAATGAACACCTTAACATTATATATATGTTTATGTGTTTGCACTGTACGCTTTTGTTTCTTAACCAAACAAAGTTCATGTCTTTTGATAACTTTTCCAATAATAACTTTTACCATATTCTCATATTCAATTTTAGAATTAATCTTCCAACCATTCAAACATTGTATACATGTTGCTTCAAACTCCTACCCTTTTTTAAAAAGAAAAAGACTATACTTTGAATTATCAAGGTATATGTACAAATATTCCATGTATCTATAAAAAATAGACATAATCGCCTAAAGATAGGGAAACCCATCAGTATAATCATGCCAAAAATTTGTCAAAACAATACCAAAACCAACAAGAGAAACACCCCGAAGGCCCAGGGCCACATCAAGTAGAAAAGAAATAGTAGATCCACACCCATGCAACCAAACCAACCAACCAAAAGACAACCAAAAATCAGAACAACTAATATAATGTCATAAGATCCTCCCAAAGAAGAGTGCCACTGATCCAAAACTCTAGGAAAATAGAACATTCCGGGGAAGAGAGACCCCACCTAGAGAACGCATCCACCAAATAATTGAACTCCCTGAAAAATATGTATAAGAGAGAGTTGAAGGAAGTCCAAGAGAAAAGATCTGGCCAAATGCAACCAATGGCCAAGCTGCAATGATTGAATAGTACAAAATTCATTGTCCCAATTGATGATCAAAACAAAGTCCCTAGCAATCCGCTTCAAGGCATTACCTCTTTGTTGGGAAACAAAGAGAACAATCCATAATCCCATAAGTTAAGATTTATTATTTGTACCATACCCACAATTTAAACATAAATTAATCGATCTATGTTCGTCCAAAATAAAGAAAGCCCCTGCACCACATTTGAGACCCATTTCTTGGGAGGCACCATCAAAACGAGCATGACAATCTGACAGATAAATAGGAGGAGGCCTGGGAACTCTAGTTAGTCGTTGCTCCCTTCACTTTCAACTAAATTCATGATATAAAGAAAAAGATATACTTACAATACCAATTGTAGAAAGAGGGATGTCCTCAAAAATATTTCGATTTGTCCCAGTCCAAATCTCCCAAATGATAAAAACATGCAAGTTCCCCCCACTTCATAGCAAACTAAAACCCGTTTTTAATGCATTCCTTAAAAGTAGTATTAGGGAAGTCAAAATGGATATTGTGTGAAGTTGTAGTTGAAGCCCAAACTCGTTTGGCAACAGGACAATGAATCAACAAATGAAACACGGATTCAGGCCCAGAGAAACATAATATGCATATATTAGGCCCCTAAAATCCCCTACGCAATAGATTGTCCCATGTTAAAACTTTATTATCCAATGCCCTCCAAACAAAAAAATGTACCTTGAGTGGAAGTTTCCACTTCCAACAAACACCGTACCACCATTTGAAAGGATTCATAATGTTTGACATGGTTTCCTCATATGCAATCTTGGTCATAATCATACCTGATCCAGTATTCCAATACCATTTAACAGTATCATCTGCATTAATAAGTCGGCTGTTACCATGATATAAACCTAGAGTATAATTTGTCCATTCATCAACCATAATACCATTTAGGCCCAGCTAAGAGGCACTTAACCATTTTGGAGGAGAGTGTCTTAACGGATTTGATACCAAAACATGATGTAAAAATTTGTATCCTTTCATTATCAGGAAGTGTATAATCTCTGAAGATAGTCTGAATATAATCAGATCAAAAATTATGGGGTCTTCACCGATTAGGATAGATCAACCAGTCCCTAGGAGCCATGCCATCCAATCACCCAGGACGGAGAACGATGATACGAATCCTGCCCATATATTAGAAACACCTTTAACATTTTTACACTGGATATGATCCACTACATAGTTGTCATACTTTTGAAATATTTATCCTGAATCACATGGCTCTGTAAGTTTGTCCCAAATAGAGCTCTCCACGTATTCCTAGCATGGAGAGCTTTTGCAAAGGAAGAAATTGTTCTTTAGGGACCAACCTCCCATCTTTTTCGGGTGAGCCAATCTTTCCCAATCAACCAAGTGATTTTTCAGTTGACCACTTGCACTAGACCAAACAAAGTTGAAAATATTCTTTCTAATACATTGAAAGATGGATTTTGGAATCTTGCACAATGGTAACCAATAAAGAGACAGGTTGCCTAAAACAAATTTTGCTAAGGTAATCCTCCCTCCCGCGGACAACCATCTCCAACACCAATTATGAATTCTTCTGTCAAAAAGCTTTAGTAACTAGTGCCAATCTTTAGCCATGTATCCATTTGGTTTTATAAAATAGCCTAGCTATTTTGTACCTTCTATAATATCTGAAAATTTGTAAGGAAGAAGGCCCTTTAATTCCACTAACACCTGAGCCAATATATTGTGATTTAAGCAAGAAGACTTTGAGGCATTGATTAGCATACATGTAGTATGGAAAAACAAGTCTAATATGGGTTTATATACAACCCATTCATTTAGTGATCTGATACCACAGAGCATGGAATCATCCACAAATAAAATATGTGTAATAAAGATATTGGAAATTTTCAATCCTTTAATATGCATCTCCTCTTTTGATTTTTTAATTAATATGCTCAACCCCTCCATGATAATGAGAAATAATCATATGCGAGACCGGAGACCCCTACCTCAAACCTAGAGAGGCCTGCAAACATATGTTGGACATCAATTTACCAATACAACATAATTGACAGACGAGACATGAAGGGTAAGTTTCCCTTCATGACAGACGAGACATGATGGCTTAGATGCCCCTAGTTCATGGTAACTTAGTCAATGGAAAAATGGGGATTAACGCACAACCTAATAAAATTGTTGCGTGTAAAAATAGGGATAACAATTCCCAATCAATCATTGGTATTGCATTTCTATACTATGAATTACATCTTATTAATCTAGACAAATTTCTAACAAATATGGGAAGAATTGTTTGGCGCAAAGGCAAAAGCGCAAAGTTTTCTTTAGTTACAATTTTTTAGATTCAAAATGGTTGTTTGAACCATTATGTTTAGATATATTAATGAGTTAAAGTCCCTTATAAATCAGTTAGTTGAAATTGATGCAAAAGTAGATGAAGGAGATATATAAGCCATATTATCAAATAGTTTGCCAAATAAAAAAGGTTGATATCAATGTATTTAATGACTCCATCTTTAATAAAATTTTGTGTTTCAAGTTTATATTATGAGCATTGTTCATAAATTAGCAATTTTGTTATTACCAATCCACTCAGAGTTGAGAGTAATTTTAATAGCTTGGAAGTTGTCAAATTCTCTAGAACAATTTTGCAAGGCCGTGAATCAAAGAAAACAAATCCAAGGTTAAAAGCCAAATAAGAGAAGCTTACAGTCAATGGATCTCCTTTTGTTAGGGCTTTGAGGATGAACATAATCACAACTTTAAAATGGTCGTAACTTTCAAATTAGTATTTAGAATAGCTATTATGAACTAATTGGAAATGGAATTAGAATTTTGCTTTCAACAAGACTTGTTTGATTGTAATCGACCAAATCAATAGAGAATTGAGATTGCACCTATAATAAAATAAAAATAAAAACAAAAACATATTTTAAAGCACAATATCTTAGTCACCCAAGTTGTAGTTTTTTTCTTTTTAACTGTATTTTTCACATAGATCACCAATGTGATTAGTTTTGGAAATTATATTGTGAAAATTTCAAAAAAAACAATGAGCATCATGTCCTATTGGAACCCCACAAAAAATTCATGAAATTTTCTAAATTTGATGTCGACTGCCCCATATGTAGAAGTTCATAAACCTAAAGCTTGTTGAAAATAGTAGACCTAATAGAGGGTATGGGTTGGAAACCCTCAAGGAGACTATACCTTATGTCTTGATCATCATGGTAAGGGATGGAAACCCTCGAGGTGACTAGATTGAGAGGCCACTAATGAGAATCAAACTAGGTGGAGGCTAAAACCTCTATATCATCCAAAGAACCATTTCATTTTAGTTATGTTATGGATCCAAGAGAAGAACCAAAATCATGATTCCAAGTGGCCTAAATGTCGAATAGTGCTAGATCTAGTAAGGATAAGAGGTGGAAACTCTTGAGTTTATTACATATAAAAGTCGTGATCATTAAGCTCGTACACTAATTGATATACACAGTGGAAATGCTAATACTATCGCATTAAAGAACATAAAAGATCAAGATTTCAAGTATGGCAAGAGAGGGGGTTATTGCAATGTGTGTTTGTGTGTGTGTGTGCACACATACACTTACTTTTTTAAATTATTTTTTTCCAAGAAAAACCATGTGGGATCGTTGCATCTTCCCCATAATTTATGGATGGAGGGTGGCACATCCATTATTGACAATAGAAGCTAGTAACCTCAAGGGATTGGACTAAATTTGAACTTGTGTCTTATGGCCTCCTCATCGACAACATGCTTTAGGTGAATGATTCAACCAGTTAAACTAACCCTTAAGGCACACATACACACATGTGCTCATTTGGATTAATAAATATAGAGAGATTGCAAAATTGTGGGAGAGTGATAAACTTTAGATATATTTGCAATAATAGAACAAGATTTGCTCGCAACATGGTCTCTGCCTTAAAAAAGTCATTATAATTATAAAATATTTATTCTATAAAAATAGCAAATTTAATAAATTAATTACAAAATAAAACATTCAATAAATTAATTATGATATATAATATTGTTTTTACATGTAACCAAGCACCACACCCTCCACCTTGTAAGGGTGAGATATTCATCATGGCTCATGAAGAACCTCATTCAACGATATTCTCTCTAAACTAAAACATGTCAAAAGCTAAGTTTGAACCCAAGTGGGGGGATAATAATTCTCCCTTAAAGTCACTTGAACTAGAACTAATTAACACTACTACAATTGTATTTATATATGGAATAAATATATTAAGTGTGATGCATTTACTGTGAAAAATAAATCATTTTAGAATGATTCTATAAAATTGTTTGTTAAGCCCTAAATGTTGGGCACATTCCCCCCTATAGTGTGGCACATTATATTAGTCTTGACGACAACTTTGTTCCATTAGTTGTAATTTTCATTAGTATGGTTATATTGTTTACATCGAGTTAGGTTAATTAGATGTAATTGTACCACTTAGTCTCCTATATATTGGAAGGAGACCTTTCATTTGGAGGATCTTGTCTTATCTTTTGTACTCGGTACATTATATAGGGAGGTTTGCCCCTTGAATAAGCTATATATTCATATATTTTCTTCATTATTAAATCATGGATTACTCCTTTTGGTCTATTTGTGATGTTTTAATGTTCTTTTGGGGAATTTGTTGCTTAACATTTAGTATCAGATCTTGAATGCTTCCAAAATTAGTCATCTTGGCACTTTCGCTGTAAATTGTTTTCTATAAGGTTTCAGATAATGAGACTAAAAACCCATCTAGAAAAAGACCAAAATATATATGGTACAATTTTAATGTCTTGATTCATTACAAGCTTGTGTATATTCTCCTTTGAAGATAGGGTTTTTTACTAGTCCAAAAACTAGTCTAAAACAAGTGTTATGGGAAAAACGACCATATATGTGGAATACGAGATCCAAATTGAGTGAGAACTATTGCATAAGAAAGAAGACATACCATAGTATCTATGATATACTTTTCAACCTCAAATTCAAAATATTGGACAGGTGGAAAATCGTAAAGTTAGCCTTCTAGAAGGACCAAAAATAAGAAGTGTTGAGAGATTCACAATATCTTTTTACTGGAACATCGTAATTAGGTCGTACCTATGGCATTGAAAATATGACACATCATGCTACAACAAGCCAAATTTTCAGACCTAGAGAAGCTGAAATTTCAAATTTACCTTTGTTCCAAGTCGTCTAGAAAACAATCTTCAAATCAGGGTTTGAAAAAGGTACACCATTTTAAATTTGAATAATTTTGAGTAGAAGGATATATTTCAGGTGAACCATAGGGTGTGATATATATTTATATTGTTGAAAATTCCACCAAAAGGAAGTGGAAAAAATCACACTCCACTCAAACCACCAAAAGATTCATCTATGATGTACAGTGAAAGAGAAGACATGTCTTTTTTAGTGTCCTAGTTGGAAGATATGATTAAAGGGTCTGTGAAAATGATTCATTTACTTAATTTAGAGGAAAGTATGGAGAATATGGTAGTGGAAAATATGGAAATTATTGTTAATCTCATACAAAATCCAAAGGAAAATCATCCTAAAGATGAAGATGTTTCCTAGGGTGCTAAGGAGATAAGGATAGTGTCCACGTTGATAAACCTTCCATTAATAACCATACTACAAGAGGATTTGATTCTAACGATGGAATTAATTAACGATGGTCATGAAGGGGTGTACAACTTCTTAAGATTGACTTCATGAAGTTTAATGGAAAGGACCCCATAACATGGATATTCCAAATGGAGCAATTCTTTGATATACACCAGGTACCTATTGCATCTTTATATTTAGAACCTTAGCAATTTGTGTGGTACTAATGGCTTTATGAACACAAAAGAAGTCCATTATATCTTGGTCCATTTTTATGGAAGAACTAATATCATATCATGATGGCATTAAGAGAAATTCCTTCTTTACCCAATTGATAAATCTAAGGAAAAAGGGCCTCGTAAGCGAGCACATTCAATAGTTTCAAAAGTTGAGTCTCAAAGTGGCAGGCATACCAAAGGATAAATTTTTGGATCTCTTTATTGGAACCTTGAAGGATAAAATTCAACATGAGGTGCATCTCTTTGAACCACCATTTCTGGATAAGGATTTCATAGTGGCAAGGAAGGCTCAAAGTAAAAATATGGCAATGTACACTAGAAATACTACTTCCAACACATACAAAGACAATGGTGTTCCTTGTTCTAACCCGCGTCAAAGATTGACACCTAAACAACTAGAGGAAAGAAGAGCAAAAGGTCCATGCTTTAATTGTGACAGCAAGTATAGTAAGGTACATAAGCATGGAGCAAAGAAATTATTCTACATAGATTGTGAAGAGGGAGAACCAAAAGAACTAGAACCATTGCAAGTTATTGAAATAGAAGTAATCACTCCCACCATATCTTGTCATTCATTAAATAGAATCAAAATTCCTCAAACTCTCAAAATCAAATGATATATAAAAAAAAAGATAACAATGTTGATTTATTATGGTTGTACTCATAATTTCATTCACTATAAATGATCCAAAGATGTCAATTGCTTTGTGTATCCAACACCATAATTTTAAGTAATGATTGCAGATGGAGGAACCATCAATTATTTAGGGAAATGCCATAATAGCAATCTTTCCATGGGAAAATATGTATTAAATAGTACAATGTTTATTATCCCAATGGGTGGTGTTGATGTTCTCTTAGGGGTTCAATGGTACAATCATTGGGAATATTGGATTTTAATTTTCATAAGATTTTCATGAAATTTTCCTCGAAGGAAAATAATTTGAGTTAAATTGTATCACAGGGAAACCAAGGTCTTCCACATGTTTGAGCATTGAACCATGCTATTCACTTAATTCCAAGAAGTGTTCCCTGTCTTCCACATGCTATGGTCGGAAGAGTCAAATTGAGCATATGGTTGAAGAAATGTTAGAGGTTGGAATAATTAGGCCTATCGAAAGTTCTTAATTTTCACCAGAGGTAATGGTACACAAGAAGTATGGCTCATATTACAGATATCTTTCTTGCCCTTTTAATGCAACTATAGTAGTTGTGGCCTTCATGGAAACGGTTCAGAAGTTACATGGAAAATTGAAGATTATTAAAAGTGATATAGATATAATTTTCAATAGAAAATGTTGGACTAAATTATCTCTTGTTTGGGTACCCAGTTGGCTCACAATTCATCTTGTCATCCTAAATTTGATGGGCAAACTGAGATAGTGAACAAATTTTTGGATGGTTATCTCCATTGCTTTGCAACTAATAAACAAGCGTATTGAGTTAATTGGTTGTCTTTGCAGAATGTTTGTACAATACTTCTTTGCATACATCATAAAAAATGTCCATGTTTATGGCCCTTTATGGGTACCAACCTCCATCTATCGCATCTCCCTTAAAAGGAAAATCTAAAGTTCAAGTTGTGGAAGATCACATAGAGCACTAGAAATAATTTCTTCAAATACTAAAGGACAACTTGGCTATGTCAAAAAATAGGATGAAACAACAAGCATATCAACATCGTAGTGAAAGGAGTTTTTAATAAGGAAAATTCATATGGGAACCTGAACAAATCACTGAAACAAGGACCAAACAACTATGAAATCAAGCTATTACTAAGTACCTCATCAAGTGGAAGAACTTACCAGTTATAGATTCAACATGGGAACATGAGTCCTTCATATATAAGCATCCACAACTAACCAATCATCGAGGACAATACTTGTATGAAGGGGAGGGGCATATTAAGCCTCACACGTTGGGCACATTCCCCCCTACAGTATGGTACATTATATTAATCTTGATGTTGTATTTGGTCCATTAGTTGTAATTGTAATTAATATGGTTATATTAGTTACGTCGGGTTGGGTTAATTAGTTGGAATTGTACTGCTTAGTCTCCTATATATAGGAAGGAGACCTTTCATTTGGAGGATCTTATCTTATCTTGTGTACTCAATACAATGTATAAGGAGGTGGCCCCCTCAACGAGGCTATCCATTCATATATTTTCTTCACTATTTAGTCATGGATTTCTCTTTTTGGTCTATTTGTGCTCTTTTTATGTTCTTTTTGGGAATTTATTGCTTAACACTGTCCTTAAATTTTTATTATTATTTCATTTATTTAATAAAACATAATTTAATTATATTACATGATAATTATCAATAATTGAAATTAATTTTAGGGGCGGCAGGTGGGGGAGGGTTTCTCATCACCCCAGTTGGAAACCTAGAAACAACGTATTCATGAGGTCTCGAACAAGAAACAAATAATGTTGCAGAATCCCTAACTATATGGCAAGGCCTCATTCAAGCCAGAAATCAAGGTACTGAGGACCTTACCATGGTCAAAGACTCAAGGTTAATCATCCAAGCTCTATCAATCGACTCTTTTCCTTCTCAATTGCAGATCCGACAGTTGATCAAGAAAATTCAGAGCTTAACCAATTCTTTCCGAAAAATAGATTACTTTCATGTTCTAAGAAAACTAAATTGTAAAGCGGATCAAGCCAAAAATATTTCCTCAACCCTTGGCAAAGGAATTCTAGTGGTTAATGGTTTTAGCACCTACAATCAGCTCCCATAGGACCAGCGCTTATGTTATTTGGGGATTACTCCAAGCCTCCCCCACATGGAGCCTTGCAACATGCTCCTCAACTCGTGGCACATCCCATTCCCAGATGATGGCGCGTGGGTTTACGCATGTGACCTGCTCCATTGTATTTATTCAAACGTACGGCTCCTCCTTCAAGTCTCGTTCGTGGCTTCATTTTGTTTTCATCTGCATCATGTCCCATCCCCTGCGTGTGATTCGGGTGGGAAATCGTCCTGCGAATATGGTGGCACTAATTATGAAAGATGGATCCGTTATTATCCAGTGTGGTGGATTTGATCGCAACATACTTCTTTGGTTTTCCTACAGATTCAAAGTTGTTGTGATTGTTGGTACTATCCTCTGCAAAATCGAAGCGTCCTTTGAATTAATGACGTCTTCATAACCAGTCCAGTCTCGTGGCCGACTTAGGTGAGATCAAGAAGAATATTAAAAGGATGAACTGATATATGCATAAGATGGATACTGAGGGAGGGCGTCACTTGGAAATTGTAGACCGGAACATGTCTTAGTTGCGAAAGGAATTTTCACGTTCCATAGCGTAGACCGAGCATGCAATGACCGGGATGCTCATAGATCTGGAAATCAAAATTGAAAAGCTGGAACTCAAGATGGTGAAACTGGAGGCTTCTGCGTTTATAGATTCTTCTTCATGTCATGGCAGAAATGCAAAGTGACCCAAGCTCTCACTGGATTCTCGTCTTGGTTTCTTGATATTTAGTTGTGCATAGCGTGTATTTAGCAGTTTAAGTCTCTTTTTGTCTTACCTTATGAACTGGATGGGTAGTAGTAGTTAAATTCTAAACTCGATGTCAGTTGCAGCTCTCTGAACTTTGAATGCCACTATCTAAGGGCATCATTGCACTCTATGGCTCTGTCTCAGTGGTTACACCACTGTATTTTATAAATATAATCATTCTTGTCTAAAAAAAATGAAATTGATTTTGATTTATAAAAATATTAATAAATACATTATAAATAAAAATAATGTATTGAACATTTTATGGTATTTGATCAATACATAAAAAATATGTGCAACTCTTTTTTTCCTTGAAGAAAAAAATCTTAAAATGTTGTGTAACTTATGTATATTATTAATATTAAAAGTCATGTATGTCGTATTGATGATGATGGTAGTAAATAAAATTTTTTAGAGAAACTTTGGTCTAACAGACCTCAAAAAGGTAAGGAGTCATTTAGTTTTCTTTTGAACTTTATTTATATGCTTGAAAATCTTCAAGAGAAATTCATGAATCCCTGTAGTTGTGATGAGTTAAAAGGTTAGGAAGGCCAATATTGTAGCAAATATTTCGAAATTGCATTACAACGTGGGTGTCTACATGACATTTTATGAGATAATGATTTTCATGTTCAACACTCTTTGTATCACAAATATGATAAAATATTTCATCCCATGGCATTTTAGGAATTGTTTAGTGCCTTGTTTCACTATGGAGCTCATGAGAGTTTGTTCTTATTTTAACAAAGTTGATTTTCTTCTTTGCACTAGTTAAAACAGACAAATAATTTTGATCTTCTATATTAGGGTTTATCACCTTCTTATAATATTTTAATTTTCTCTTGTCCTCCAACTCTTTATCTCACTACATCTTCTCCTTAAATTTAGATGTAATAATACTTTTAATATTATCGTTATTCTATGGAGTGATTTCTTCCTCGGCTCTCCAATTATTTGGCCAAGCCTTGTTGTTTTTATGCGAACCTTGCTTGAGTTGTAAGTGGTTTTGAATAGAGTATGAAGCAATCTTAGGAATCCTCTTGTCTCCCATGTGTTTATATTGTTCATGTACATTAGGTACCTAGTCATAGCCACGATTTAAATCAAGGAGAGCCTCGCTTCGATGAGGAGGTTAGGATAGGGTGCATTTCCTTTAATTTTGAGATTATATGTTAAATATGGTCAAATACAAACAAACCTAATCATATGATCAAATAAACATAAACATCAAATATGACCCAAAAAGGTCCAAATCGTAGCATATCTATACTACCATGCTTTTTAATATATGATTTGGAAAATTGAAAAGAAAGTACATATGTCACGGGATTTAACTTGTAAAACACTCCACCGTGATTGAATATTATTGGATTGGCATGGTCAAAATGATAATTAACAATAATTAAATATGAAAACTTTGTTTTAATATGTAAATTTTCAAATTCAAGATTAAATTTTCCAAATTCAAAATAATACAATTTTAAGATTCAAAATTTTAGTATGTCAACTTCAAATATAATGTTGAAAGTACTTAGTTTTATGTTTATGTTTATTTGATCATATGATTAGGTTTGTTTGTATTTGACCATATTTGACAATGTGCTTACTTTCACTTATTGATTTTACATTTATTTATAGATTTTAATTATTTGTTTTTTCCTTCCAATAATGGCTTGGAATGAAATATTTTCAATCTAAGAAATGAAGGCAATATCGTTTTGCTAGGAGTCTTTAATGCTAGAATTGCAACTAACCATGCCTTTAATTTAAGCAATGATTGTAACCCCAATCCTCTATGGCTAGATTAGGACCTTTTTTTAGCTAGCGGATACAAAAGAAACTCTGGAGACTTGGTTGAGAATTTGTTTGGTATCGAGCTAATCAAGATTTGTAGTTCTCAAGATCTAATAATTTTCAATGATCTTATAAATGACCAAAATCCAACAAGATGACTTGTATCCATGGTTTAGTACGTAGTAATGTCATAGATTATGTGATATCCAATATCCCCATATACAACCAAATAGTAATTTTTTACATCTTGACTTACCATGAGCCTAACTCTGCCCATACACTTTTAACCCTAACTCTAAACTTTGATAGGCACACAAGCCCCATAATGGAGAATTATAAGAACCAAAAGAAATTGATCTTCGAACAAAAATGAATTGATATATTTTAAAGGATTTAAATAGTTAATTAAAAATATTATTAACTAAAGACAATATTAAATATCTCTATCACAATTTTACCACAACCCTCTCTACTTCCATTAACATCTCCGCTACCATTGTTTCATGTAAAAAGGTAAATAGAACGACCAACCCTCGGTATGATAAAGAGCGAAAGCATGTTATAAACTCCATTAGTAATGCTTCTAACAAGTCCTTAAAAAAAACAAGATCTCTATGTACAAATCCGCAATCAAAAGGAAACAAATTGTTATATAAACAGAAAGCAAGAAAATATTTTGCACCTCTCTGAGGTAGATACTAAGGAATTATGGAGGCAAATTCTAAGTCATAGAACTAATGAAAACAATCTAATTCCCTTGAGGAATTGAAATTCCTACCTTAAAAGGATTTACTAATCCCTTGATATCGTGGACAACATTCAAAGTCTTTCTAAGTTTTCTCTTTAGAAGACATAGAGTTTGGGGTTAAGAGATTTCCAAAAGGGAAAGCTAAAGGCATGGAAGGATACCAAGCAAAAATATAAAAATTAGTGGGTCTATCTTCATTCCTCATATCCAGCATAGGCTCTAAATTTAGTTGTCAAGTAGGGTTTCCATAAACCCTGGACAAAAAGACTCACTGTTATTATTTTTAAAGGTGGAGATAAAAACAATCCATCTAATTATAGGACCATTGTGGTTAGCCCTCTTTTATCCAAACTATATGGAAATATAATGGAAAATAAAATCAACATATGGCTAGAAAGTAACAAAAAAAGAACTAAAGGCCATGCAGGATTTCGAGGGTATCATTCAACTGTTGAACACCTTTTTACTCATGGGACCATGACTAATGTCACAATAATAAAACTAATATTTTTTGTTGATTTGTTGAATTTAGAAAAAAAATTTGATATAATCCCCATAACCAACCTTTGGAATAGATTATAAGAGCCAAATCCCTTTCAAGTTGAAAGTTGTTGCAATAAGGTTGTAGAAGAAGGTTATTACCAAGTTTATGAACGTTGAGTGCTAGTTAAGAAAAATAATCACAATATAGAAGTCAAGCAAGGTTGTCCCCTATTCCCTACCCTTTTTGGTATCTACATCGACAAGAACCTCCAAAAACACTTTTACATATAAACAAACCTAATCATATGATCAAATAAACATAAACATCAAACTAAGTACTTTCAACATTATATTTGAAGTTGACATACTAAAATTTTGAATCTTAAAATTGTATTATTTTGAATTTGGAAAATTTAATCTTGAATTTGAAAATTTACATATTAGAACGAAGTTTTCATATTTAATTATTGTTAATTATCATTTTGACCATGCCAATCCAATAATATTCAATCACAGTGGAGTGTTTTACAAGTTAAATCCTGTGACATATGTACTTTCTTTTCAATTTTCCAAATCATATGTTAAAAAGCATAGTAGTATAGATATGCTACGATTTGGACCTTTTTGGGTCATATTTTTCTAACAATTTTTACCCAAATTTTGGTAAAAATTGAGAATAAATGTTGGAATTGCATAATGTCATGCAATAGGGGTATTTGAGGGCATTGAATCCATCTTTGCATTCAAAAATACAACTTAAGCAATCACAAATTGCAATTTGACCAAAGATTGTATAACGAGATTTCAGTGATGATAGCCGAAAAACTCCAAATCATATCACATTGAAACTACTTCCTAACAAAATAATAAAAAGACGTATCTACTTTATTCAACATTGTAAAACTTGTGCATTGTATATTTTGAGTTTTTATCTATGAAAAAATAATATTTTTCATGGATTGGTAATGATAACATATATCTCATGGCCTTCTTTTTATCCAATAAAAGAATAGTTAGACGATGCTTTGAATTTTAGAAAAAAAAACATTTTAATAAAAAGTTGATTGAAAACATTGTAAAATTTAGTTACTTAGTTATTGATGGGGTAGTTTTGTATACACAAAGAATACAAGGACTAATAGGAATACACAAATAAGCTTCTAAGAAATCATTAGTTATTGATAAGCTTCTAAGAATACAAAACATTTTAATAAAAAGTTGATTGAAAACATTGTAAAATTTAGTTACTTAGTTATTGATGTGGTAGTTTTAAAAGGACTAATAGGAATACACAAATAAGCTTCTAAGAAATCATTAGTTATTGATAGGGTAGTACATTGTAAAACTTAGTTACTTAGTTATTGATGGGGTAGTTTTAAAAGGACTAATAAGAATACACAAATAAGCTTCTAAGAAATCATTAGTTATTGATTACTGATGGACTACCTCAAGTGGTCGAGTGTTGTAAGTTGTGAGCAGAAGGTCCCCGTCGGGTTAGATCTGTAATAAGCTTCTAAGAAATCATTAGTTATTGATAGGGTAGTTTTGAGAGAGATAGAGAGAGAGAGAGAGAGAGAGAGAGAGAGACTGATGGACTACCTCAAGTGGTCGAGTGTTGTAAGTTGTGAGCAGAAGGTCTCCGTCGGGTTAGATCTGTAATCAGAGCGAATGGGTGAGGCCCCTTCGGGTGGTCCCTTTATGTGTTATTCCCGTGGATGTAACAGGCCCTATTGGGGGGGTAGGTGCACCACATTGAATATGTGTGTGTATGTGTGTGTTGCGTCTTCCCCACTTTTTACCTTCCTCCCTTTGATCCTTTAGTTTTATCCTTTTCTCTCTTTTTCCCTTTCCTTTTCTTAAGTCGTTCATTCCTTAATGATATATGTTTTGAAATTGAGGATGGAGTGGGTCTTCACTCTAGGGTTTCCACAGTCATGCGGGGCTAGAAACCTTTTGTTTTCTTCCTTTTCCATACGTAGAGTTGGATAGCCACATGGATCTATAGCATCGAGGGCATAATGGCTTGCGAAGATGAGGAGGAGGTGGACTATACATACAATTTGTGGCAAGGGAAACAAGTCACTTGTTTCCCTGTTAACTCAAAATGACATTTTATCCATTTACCCTTTAATGTTATATCCTCTCGACAACCTCCAGACATGACAGTTGGGACTTAATCCTCCATTGTCAAGCCTATGTCTTCCAATGTCAGCAACTTGGAGTCTGACCACCCGTTGGAACAGACTACATCAATTACATAGTTTTCACTAGTCGTTAGACACCTAGATCCATAGCAACTTGGAGTCTGACCACCCATTGGAACATACTACATCAATTACATAGTTTTCACTAGTCGTTAGACACCTAGATCTGGATTTAGATGGAAACCCTTACTCCTTGTTTACTCCATATGTCCAAAAAAATATAGGGTTTGGATACCAAACTAATGCCGCCATTATTCATATAGAACATGATTTGGAACCTACTATGCTTCCACTTCCACCTTTGGAACCTGCCACACTAACGGGTTTTGAAATATTAGAGGTTGTGTGGCCTTACTCTCACCTCGACCCACCAGATCTGCAAACCCCACATCATGTAGACCAAGATCCCCTTCACATCCCCGAGGGTTTCATAGCTTATTTCCTCTGACCCTTCGACCTGCAAGGAAACCCTATAGAATCCAACTCTGAGAAAAAAAATAAAAGGCTTCAAAGAACAGCAAGACTAGTTCAAATGATTCATCCAAAAATCATAGGAGGAACAAGTGTGTAAATGTCACAAAAGGACCCCTCAACCTGATATGTGGGGTCAATGTATCAATAGGACAAGTAGTGGAAATGACAGAAATGATAATTGTAGGCAATATTAGGGGGAGGCACCCAATCCTAGATGGATTGGAGGACTAGGTCAACTCAAACTGGATGGAATTCTTAAAATATGCACCAGAAACTAGCACCCTAACCAAAGGTTGGTTTGTTTTCAAATTCAACAACACAAAATATGTCGACAAGGTTCTACAGAAGAATCAGATCTTTGGATCTATCCTCATTCTCTTCAAGATATGGACACCACTTTTTGATGTAGATTGCGAAAAAATGGATACTCAACCAGTATGGGTTCGTCTCTCGAGTCTCCCATGGGAATTTTGGAACCTAGACTTGTTCAGAGATATTGGAATTGCATTAGGATCATTTATTGATGCTGACCTATCCTTCCAAACCACACATAGAATATTTGTAGCTCACATTTTCGTCTCTCTAAACATCGAGACGGGACTCCGAGAATACCTAAATATAATTTGGGGAAACGAAAATAGAAGACAAATTATTGACTACGAAGGAATTCCTTTTAGTTTCCATATATTTCATGGGATCAGGCACTTAGCAAAAAATATTTTATGTCTTTCTCAAAAAACCATGTAAGGAAAAGATGGGGTTTTATATATGGGACAAAAAGGGAGGAAGAAAGATTCAAACACGGGCACAAGTAAGTAGGACACAAAAGGGTTGAGGTTGGAACTTCACAGACCATTGCATCATAGACCGACTAACAGTGGAACCCAATTCTAGAAAGAAAAAAAAGGAAACAACTCATCCTTCGCAGTAAGATCTAGATCACACATCGGGTAATAATTTTTATATTTCCTCTAGCATTCTTTCATTAGAACACTCTATGAATGCCTTAAAATTTGATAACTTGGGAGGTGGTTCACAACCACCTACTAAACACTTTCCCACCCATCCTCTTCCCCCAACAGCCCAAACCCTTCTTGCACTACAAGCCAAACCCCCTCAACACCCAATCCCCTCAACTTCCATCTCCTCCACACTCTCCTCGAATTTAGGCTCCTCCTTGCTTTACTCATCGGCAACTATCCACTTTCACCTTCGCTCTAGAGATATCCCAGAGACATCAGATCCCACTTCCCTTGTACTAAGGTTAGGACCGAACCCTAGTCACACTGCAAAGGGGAAAGGAAGGGGAAGACCCACACTTTTTTCATCAGCTCAGAAGAAGGTTTTGAAGGATCAAGGAAATGGAAAACAAAAAACAATCATTGGGGCACTTAGAGCACTAAAATCCCTGGAGGGGGTTACCTAATGAAGGTCCTCTCTCTAAATTGTAGAGACCTTGCAAGTGCCCGAAAAAGAAAAAAGAAAAACTTTCCTTAAAAAGGTTGTTATTGGCTCAAAAGCCGGATGTAATTCTTCTTCAAGAAACCATGGGATCAGAAGCAGTTTTCACCACTCTGTTAAAAACAATTGTAAAAAATTATGACTTCATTGTAGAGGATTCAAGAGTTCATTCAGGGGGACTGGCTATAGGTTGGAATCCTCTACTTGTAAAATGCATTAGTACTTGGGGCTCCTCACTTGGTATGGGGATGCAAATCACTGCACTGAAGGAAACCAACAATTCAACATTTTCAACATCTATGGACCTTATGAGGATAGGGTCTCTTTTGGGGACAAGGTCCATAACTCCTCCTTAAGAAAAGTCGATAATATTATTATAGGAGGCGACTTAAATTTTACTCTGGGTACTCAAGAGATCTGGGGTCCAAAAGCTAGAACGGATCCCTTGGCAAGTTATTTTGTACATTTTATTCAAATCTCACATGTTGTAGACCTTGATCCTATAAAATTAAAACCTGCTTGGGTCAATAAAAGAACGAGGGAGAACATAATTGCAAAACAACTTAATCATTTCTTAATTGTTGAAAGTCTTTTAAACAAAAACTTGATGTTTAGACAATGGGTAGACTTTAGAGGGGAGTCTGACCACCTTTCGATCTGCTTGGAAATTCTAAAAATCCCAAGAAAGTTGGCTAGTGCCTTTAAATTGTGTGCAACATGGCTAAAGAATGAGGAATTCCTCCAACTCACTCAATCAAATTGGATTCAACGCTCAAGGGAGGAAGGATATCATGTTGCCTCACATTTTGCTCAAAACCTATCTAGAATAAAAACTCTTCTTAAAGAATGGGCTGAAAAAAAGGAAAAGGAGGAACATGCATTGAAACAAGTAGAATTGGATATAGCATAGATACATGATTATGAAGGAGAAGGTTTTTTAAACTCAAGAAGACAAAGAACGACTTAGTAATTTGGAGTCCAACAAAAACAAAATTTTGAAAGAACAAGAGTAAGTCTGGAGATTAAAAAGCAGATCCATCTGACTTGAGTGTGGAGATGACAATACAAATTTCTTCCAGTCCTGTGCGAAAGGGAGAAGGATGCAAAACACTATATGTGCATTGAAAAACAACAACAATGAAGTGTTCTCCTCCTTTGAAGACCTTGTATTGTTGAGCAAAAATCAATTTAAAATGCTTTTCGAAGCATACAATTAGGCAATCATAACATAAGTAATTAAGCTCTCTCAATTTGTCCCAGATCTATTCATGAACGATGATAACATGGATTTGATAGAATAAATCTTAGAGGATGAATTAAAGGAAAATCTGCACAACTTTCAAAAAGATAAAATTCCAAGACCAAATGGTCGGACAATTGAATTTATCCTTGCCCTTTATGACACAATTGGAAAGGATCAACTTCAGCTAGTAGAAGAATCTCACCTCAATGGCCACATGCATCCCCCTCTCAACTCCACTTTCATCATCCCAAATATATAACATCTGGACACCCTTGAATATTATATGCCCATCTCCCTATGCAACATCACTTACAAAGTGGTTGCAAAAATTATTGCACGAAAACTCAAGAAGGTGCTCTCAAAAGTCATATCACATGAACAATTTGGGTGTTTAGAAAATAGACATATCCATGACGTTATTGGGGATACATAAGAGGGGTAACACATCATAAAATTGGGAAGATAAAGGGGGGGATTCTAAAAATTGACCTCTCAAAATCTTTTGAAAGAGTAATAAGGATGTATTTAAGGCTTCTTATGACCCATTTTGGATTCAACTGCAACTTTATAAAATGGGTTTTTGTTGTATAACATTGACATCCTTCGCAGTCTTGATAAATGGTTCAGCACCCCCTTTCTTCACTTCTGAAAGAGGCCTTTAGTGGGGCTTCCCCCTCTCTCTTCTACTCTTCCTACTAGTGGAAAAGGACTCGACAGAACAATTATCAATGCAAAAAGGTTAGGCTCATTCACTGGAATTAAACTTGCGAACAACCTCATCATCTCACATATTCTCTTTTTGGACAACATCTTATTTTATATGATGGATCATGTAGAAATACTGAAAAATTCTAACGCTTTCCAATAAAGCTACAAGTATGATTCTTAATGAACAAAAGTCCACCCTTGCTCCCATAAATTAGGAGGATAATTCTCTTCAAAGATACTTTGAACTCTTCCCTTTCAGCTTCAACTTTCTTAATGATGGACTAAAATATATGGGCTTCGGATTAAACCCAAACAACTACAAAAAAGAAGACTAGAAATGGTTACTGGCAAATTTGGGAAAAAGAATTAATATATGGAGCCATCACTGGATTTCTCGAGCTGGAAGGTTGGTTTTGGTCAAATCAGTTTTAGAAGCCATCCTAGTCTACTGTATGTCCCTGGCTTGGATCCCAAATACACCTTAGAAAAAATTAGAAAAATATGCTCCATATTTCTTTGGTCAAGGAAAAAAAATTGGTCTTCCATGGATTAAATGGGATCAGATTGCTAGACTAAAACACCTTGGCGGTTGGGTGCTCAAAAACATTATTTTCTTTACACGAGCCTTGGATGTAAAAGCGGGATGGCGACTCATCACCACCCAGATCCTTTGGATTAAAGTAATTCACAAAAAAGTATATAGATCCAGACTCTATTCTAGACTGGATCAGAAACTCTCCAAACAATATTTCACATGCTAGCACAATTATCTAGAAATCTATTTTAAAAGCTATGTCTGTCATAAAAGATGGGTTAGGCTAGAAAGTTGGTAACAACCATCAATTGCGCATTGGTGCCAATCCCTGGACTAGTAGTCAAAATCATCATATACGATCACAAAACATATGAATCAAAAAGGATTTTTTCACCTCAATAAGATAGTGGATCCTTTCACCACAAATTTATGGCAGCATGGGTGGAAAAATGCAAAAAATCTGGAAATTCCTGAACACATGTTGGAATCCTAGTATGTCTATACAAACAGCCTCAAAGCTATCGATATTTGCCTTACTGAATCTCCCGATGAGCTCAGTTGGGTGCCTGCTGCTCACGGTAAGTACACCCCAAAACTTAGCTACCAACATATCAACCTTTTAGCACAACAAGGTGATGAGATTTGTTGGAGGAAACGCATTTGGAAATCAAAATGTCCATAGAAATCAAAACTCTTTATGTGGTGTGTTTTGGAAAACAAAATCTCAACTTGGAACAAAATGAAGAAACAAGCCATTGAGGTCTTGGGATGGTGTAGCCTCTACAAAAATGAGGAAGAAATAATACCTCATCTTTTCGTAACTTTGCCTTTTACTATCGACATTTGGAACACCTCAAAATATTTTTTAAAAATCAATTTTGAATGGCAAGATCAAAATATTAAGGAGGCTTGGACAAAGTGGACAACATCTAACAATACTACATCCATAAGGTCCATCCCTCTCATACACATATGGGGTATCTGGATTGCAATAAATATCGCTATTTCCCAGGAAAAACCTTCCTTGCCGGATCTTATTGCAAAACAGGGGTTGGACATACTTTCATACTATCCACAAACAAAAGACCCCCCTGTAGTTTGTATCATAACTGAGGAGAGTATAAATTTTTCCCAACCCTAGCATTTCTTTGATGGGGCCTCAAAAGATCAAGTATGTGGCGGAGGAACAAACCCTTTTTCGCACAAAACATCATCATTTTCAATTACAAATGGGTTTGGGAAGGGGTACAAACAACTTTTCTGAACTCCTTGCTTTAAAGCTTCTCCTTTGTTTTGTTCTCGAGAAAGACTGCAGAAATATCTAGATCTTTGGATACTCAATGCTGGTGATAAATTGGATCAATAAAACTTAAATTTGCATAAATCTAAATATATGCCCTTTATTTGAAGATATTTGTAGACTTATGAAAAATCTTGACTCCTTAATCTGTCATCATTTTTATAGTAAGAGAAATACAGAGGCATACAAACTTTCAAAAGAAGGACTAAAGATGGGGCAGGGTAAATGGAAAATCATGGAAACACACGCTGGGGCTCATTTTGAATACTATCACAAACCTTTCATGGATCTACAACACATTTAGTTTCACCCTACACATAGTTTATATTTTTTGGAAAAAGGAATTTTGTATAGCGACAAAACAGAAGTATTTAACGGAATACAATGAATGTGGAGTTTTTCTAAAACCAAGCAGTAGACAGTGAATGAATATATATATATATATTACAGTTGGAAATCGACAAACTTACAGACTATATATGAGAAAGACCACTGATCAAACAACATTTTTGACATGCATAGTAGCGTTTGGGATGGTATATTTTTTCTTACAAGGCAATACACAAACCATTTTTTCTTGTAAGGCTCACCCTTATTTTTTGAAAATGTAAGACAACATAACTTATATGCAATGTAATTTCA
>LPNX011102129.1:339543-451608 GCA_001517045.1 Pseudotsuga menziesii | reverse complement strand
TATATATATATATATATATATATATATATATATATATAGTTTTTTAACTATTATTTGTGTAGTCTACTTAATTAAGTTGTCAGGTTAATAGTTAGTGAGACGTCTGATGAGTAATTTGAATCAAATAATAATGGGACATACATAGATATATTTATTGTGCTTTGACATGTTAAGTCATTTTTGAAGCATTTACTTTTCATGTTAGATCACTTGGTAATGAAGTGTTGGTATACTGTATAATGCTATCACATTTCTTTTCAACGCAAAAATATGCCAACACCTGCTATTTCGAAGAATCAAGGTATGGCCAAAATTACATCATCCATTCAATCATTACATAGTCAATACATAGGGGCTCAACAAGAGCATCATGTCTCTTACAAGAATTGAACCTGGGCGAGGAGGGTAACAAGAAATACATTAAGTATTGAAAATTGTTGGAGAGTGATAAAGTTTGATTATAATATGAGAAAGAGTTATATGAAATTACTCATATTGAGTTATTGTTTTTACCATGTAAATCCAAAACTATTCAATCAAGGAGAAGTGTTTTACAAGTTAAATATCATTACATGTGTACTTCTTTTTCAATTCGTCAAATCATGTATTAAAAAAATAGTGGTCTAAATATGTTACAATTTGGACATTTTCTGGTCATATTTTTCCAACCATTTTTCCTTGGGCAAAAATTGAGAAGAAGTGTTGGAATTGCACAATCTCATGCAATGGTGGGTATTTGAGGGCATCGAATCCATTTATACATTCAAAAATACAATTTAAGTAGTGAAAAATTGTAATTTGACCAAAGATTGTATAGTTGGATTTCGGTGATGAAAGTCGTATCACATTTAGGCTACTTCTTAAAAAACTAATAAAAATGCGCTTACCTTCATATCAACTTTATTCAACATTGCAAAAAATGTGCATTGTATTTTTTGAGTTTTTTCTATGAAGATTTTCATATTTTAACTGGTTTGGAAATGAATAAACACATGACATCACCTTCTTTTTATCCAATCAGAAAATTGTTAAATAATGTTTGAATTTTAGAAGAAAAAAAACATTTTAACAATAAATTGTTTGAAAACATTGTGAAATTTGGGTAGTTTTTTTGTAACCCCTATAACTGATTGTAAAAATAAAAAACAATAGTCACTACTTTATGCAATGATAAATAATAATATACAAGGAAGATTATAAGAAATACATGGAGATTTGTGCAATACATCACTAGTTATTGAAATGGGGTAGTTTTCCATGTTATAGAAACACATCGTTGCGAAGTGTTTTAATGTGAAATGTAAATACATCAAGGATGAGCTAATGTGTCAACAGATAGATAGATAAACACACACATATATATATATATTTGTTTGTCTTAATATTATTTAGCCTACTTAATTAAGTGGTTAAGTCGATAGTTCATTAGACCCCTAATGACTTAATTAAGTTGACTAAAATAGTAGTGGGGCGTATAAAGATAGATGTATTGTGCTTTGACATGTTAAATCATGTTTGATGCGTTTATTTTTTGCATTATATCAATTGGTAATGAAGTGTCTGTGTAATGCATAAAGCTTTTCCATTTCAATAAACATGATAGCATAAATCATCATATACTCCCCTATACGATCACAAAACATCTAAATCAGAAATAATTTTTTCACCTTAACAAGATAGTGGATCCTTTCACCACAAATTTATGGCAGCATGGGTGGAAAAATGCAGAAAATCTGGAAATTCCCGAACACATGTTGGAATCCTGGTATGGAGTCCTAGTATGTCTATACAAACAGCCTCAAAGCTGTCGATATTCGCCTTACTAACTCTTTCGATGAGCTCATTTGGTTGCCTGCTGCTCATGGTAAGTACACCCCAAAACTTGGCTACCAGCATATCAACCTTTCAGCACAACAAGGTGACGAGATTTGTTGGAGGAAAGGCATCTGGAAATCAAAATATCCATAGAAATCAAAACTCTTTATGTGGTGTGTTTTGGCAAACAAAATCTCAACTTGGGACAAAATGAAGAAGCAAGTCATTGAGGTCCGGGGATGGTGTAGCCTCTACAAAAATGAGGAAGAAAGAATACCTCATCTTTTCATAAGTTTGCCTTTTACTATTGACACTTAGAACACCTCAAAATATTTTTTTTAAATCAAATTTGAATGGCAAGGTCAAAATATTGAGGAAGCTTGGACAAAGTGGACAACATCTAACAATACTACATCCATAAGGTCCATCCCTCTCATACACATATGGGGTATCTAGATTGCAATAAATATCGCTATTTTCCAAGAATAAACTTCCTTGCCAGATCTTATTGCAAAACAGGGGTTGGACATACTTTCATACTATCCACAAACAAAAGATTCCCCTATAGTTTGTATCATAACTGAGGAGAGTATAAATTTTTCCCAGCCCTAGGCTTTCTTTGACAGGGCCTCAAAAGATCAAGTATGTGGCGGAGGAGCAACACTTTTTCGCACAAAACATCATCATTTTCAGTTACAAATGGGTTTGGGAAAGGGTACAAACAACTTTTCTGAACTTCTTTCTTTAAAGCTTCTCCTTTGTTTTGTTCTCGAGAAAGACTGCATAAATATCTAGATCTTTGGATACTCAATGCTGGTGAAAAATTGGATCAATAAAACTCAAATTTGCATAAATATAAATATATGCCCTTTATTTGAAGATATTTGTAGACTTATGAAAAATCTTGACTCCTTAATATGCCATCATGTTTATAGTGAGAGAAATACAGAGGCATACAAACTTTCAAAAGGAGGACTAAAGATGGAGCAGGGTACGTGGAAAATCATGGAAACAGGCATTGGGGCTCATTTTGAATACTATCACAAACCTTTCATGGATCTACAACACATTTAGTTTCACCCTGCAGATAGTTTATATTTTTTGGAAAAAGGAATTTTGTATAGCGACAAATCAGAAGTATTTAACGGAATACAATGAATGTGGAGTTTTTCTAAAACCAAGCAGTAGACAGTCGGTGAATCTGAATATATATAGTTTTTTTAACTATTATTTGTGTAGTCTACTTAATTAAGTTGTTAGGTTAATAGTTTGTGAGACGTCTGATGAGTAAGTTGAATCAAATAATGATGGGACATACATATATATATTTATTGTGCTTTGACATGCTAAGTCATTTTTGAAGCATTTACTGTTCACATTAGATCACTTGGTAATGAAGTGTTGGTGTAATGTATAACACTATCACATTTCTTTTCAATGCAGAAATATGCCAACACCTGCTATTTCGAAGAATCAAGGTATGGCCAGAATTACATCATCCATTCGATCATTACATAGTCAATACATAGGGGCTCAACACGAGCATCATGTCTCTTACAAGAATTGAACCTGGGCAGGGAGGGTAACAAGAAATGCATTAAGTATTGAACATTGTTGGAGAGTGATAAAGTTTGATTATAATATGAGAAAGAGTTATATGAAATTACTCATATTGAGTTATTGTTTTTACATGTAAATCCAAAACTATTCAATCAAGGAGAAGTGTTTTACAAGTTAAATATCATTACATGTGTACTTCTTTTTCAATTCGTCAAAACATATATTAAAAAACATAGTGGTCTAAATATATTACGATTTTGACATTTTCTGGTCATATTTTCCAACCATTTTTCCTTGGGCAAAAATTGAGAAGAAGTGTTGGAATTGCACAATCTCATGGAATGGTGGGTATTTGAGGGCATCGAATCCATTTATACATTCAAAAATACAATTAAGTAATGAAAAATTGTAATTTGACCAAAGATTGTATAGTTGGATTTGTATAGTTGGATTTCGGTGATGAAAGTCGAATTTTGGTGATGAAAGTCATATCACATTTAGGCTACTTCTTAAAAAACTAATAAAAATGCACTTACCTTCATATCAACTTTATTCAACATTGCAAAAAATGTGCATTGTATTTTTTGAGTTTTTTCTATGAAGATTTTAATATTTTACCTAGTTTGGAAATGAATAAACACATGACATCATCTTCTTTTATCCAATCATAAAATTGTTAAATAATGTTTGAATTTTAGAAAAAAAAACATTTTAACAATAAATTGTTTGAAAACATTGTGAAATTTGGATAGTTTTTTTAACCCCTATAACTGATTGTAAAAATAAAAAACAATAGTCACTACCTTATGCAATGATAAATAATAATATGCAAAGAAGATTATAAGAAATACATGAGATTTGTGCAATACATCACTAGTTATTGAAATGGGGTAGTTTTCCATGTTATAGAAACACATCATTGCAAAGTGTTTTAATGTGAAATGTAAATACATCAAGGATGAGCTCATGTGTCAACAGATAGACAGATAAACACACATATATATTTGTTTGTCTCAATACTATTGAGCCTACTTAATTAAGTTGTTAAGTCGATAGTTCATTAGACCCCTAATGACTAAATTTAGTTAACTAAAATAGTAGTGGGGCGTATAAAGATAGATGTATTGTGCTTTGACATGTTAAATCATGTTTGATGCGTTTATTTTTTGCATTATATCACTTGGTAATGAAGTGTCTGTGTAATGCATAAAGCTTTTACATTTCGATAAACATGATAGCATAAAATATGTAAAGTGTTCAAAATTGTGGCATAGTTAAAAAATTTTATTATGTATCTAATAAAATACAATAAATAGTCCATTGGGTTTAGCCTAAGCGATTGTGAAAATCAAGGTTATCCTCCCTACTCATGTTCAATTTTTGCAAGTGATATGTTGGGCTCTTAATGAGTATATTGTTGTAACGACCTTGAGCCCTATTGTAATGGAGGGTAACCCAAGCACTAACCACAAGAGCATCTGGTAACCTTGAGGAACTCAACTAGATTTGAACTCGTGATCCATGACCTTTTCATCAACAACATGTCTTGGGTGAATGATTCAATCAATTGAACTAACCTCTAGGGCGCACACACACACATGCTCATTTGTATGAAGAAACATATATAGAGGACAAAATTGCGGGAGAGTGATAAAGTTTGACTATCTCTACACTAAATACAACATGAAAGCTAAATACAACATGGAAGCTTATAAGAGAACAATAATACATAAGGAAGCATCCAAAAAAGTATACAAAGATTTGTTCAATACATAATAAAACACACAATTTTGTATTACTATTACTACTATTACTGTAATTTTAAGGTCACAACCAAGTTATACACCAAATTGTTTGTGGTACAAACGTCCCCATCCCTACAACAATTTGATTGCTAAAGTCCTATATATCTATATATAGATAATCATTAATATCTTTTATGCTATCATTAATTACTAAAATAGAAAAGTTTTTTTTTTTATATTATAAAAACACTTCATTGTCGAGTGTTTTAATGTAAAAAATAAAAATGTTAAAGATGAGATGATAGGTCAATGTGTATATCTTTACCTGCTTTATTATTATTTTTGGCCATATCTAAGGAGTATTATTATTATTTTTACCAACGACATCTCTTATTCTTAATAATAAATATATATTATAGCAACTTTAAACTTTGTTTTACAAAACTTTCAACTTTTTAAAAATCCAATTTACATAGAAAAGAAATATAATAAAAAAATTAAATAAAAATATCCAAAAAAAAAAAAAAAAAGTATGTAATCAATAATAAAATACCAAATATGATTTTTTTTTCATGAAGAAAAAAAGCCTGGCTTTGTTATTCTTATTAAGAATCAAAGGTCATCGGTTCAACCATCCCCTAAATGGGTTACATTAAGAAGAAAAACAACATATGAGCCCATGAGACTCCTCGAGAACGCTGCCAGGGGGAAAAGCAGTACAGAAGAAAGAAGGTTCCCATCAAAAAACTGTCTCATCATATAAATGGCCAGTCGTATCAGCGTCATCTACCGAGAGCCAAAGGGCTCTGATCAGCAATCTAAAAGTGGCCGCTTAGTGAGCAGCAAGACCTCAAAAAAAGGGGGAGTAAGCTCCCCTATCCATGCTCAAAAGAGCTGAAAGAAATCATGAGAGACCAATTGGTCCTCAAAAAAATTCTGAGAAACAGCCTGTACCCGGAGAAAATGATAGAGCAGTTTTAGAGAGACGGTCAGCAATCCGATTGTGCTCTCAGTAGATGTGGGTGAACAACAGATCCTGAAAGCTAAAAATTAGCTTTTTTGTCTCCCTGCACCAGTGAAAGAGATTTGGAGGGGAGAGAGCAGTCGATCCCTTTGCCCAGTTAATGATGAATTGACAGTCACCGAAAATGTGAGATAAGGGGATCCCCATCATTTGGGAAGAAAGCAAAAGAGCCCATAAACTGAGCAATTCTGCTTTGGTATTAGTGCCATATCCAACCCCAGCGCGAACTCGAAATGATGAGACTCATTTAAGTATAAGCAATACCCAACACCTGCCACCTTGTAGTTTGAGGCACCATCAAAAAAACCACAGGGAAAGTACTTACAAGGAGGATTCCTAATCGTTCTGCTTTTTAAAGCTTTGACTGTCTGAAGAGAAAGTGATAAATTTTAATATACTTAATAAAATATAATTAAAGAAGATTATAAGAGAATAAAGATACAAGGAACCTTCTAAGTAGGTTTTTTTTTATAAAAATATATGTATAATATATAATACATGGTTATGTTTATATATAAAAGTGAGAGAAAGTGATAAATTTTAATATATTTAATAAAATATAATCAAAGAAGATTTAAAGATACATAACGAATTGTTTAAGTATTTTTTTTTTAATAGAAGTATATGTATAATATATAATACAATGAAGCAGTATAAATATGGTATAATTTAAATTTTTAGGTTTTTATTATCTAGATTTAATTATATAATTTTTGATAAATTGTAATTTTTTATTGTTTAAATTGTATTTTAGAATGTATACATGGATTCTACATAGTGAAAGATCGTTATTACTTTAGGATGGTGTAATATCAACAATTTATCTTTAGAATTCTAGTTTTTTTTTCTCAAATTTTGATTAAATTTAGGATAAAAAATGATAAAAAGAATGTTATTAAAAAGATCCAAATCATAACATGTTTAGATTGCTACCAATACAACCTAAACCAAAATAGTCATATCTCATTTCATAAACTATACTCATCTACCAATACAACCTAAACCAAAATAGTCATATCTCATTTCATAAACTATACTCATCAAATTTAATATATCATTGCGAAATATCAAATAATTATTTACTTAAAGCATTCATGATTACAACATCTAAAATCACATAAGACCTCATAATATTAATCAAATTGTTAAGTCAAAGTTAAAAGAAATTAAAGAATTCCTATTTTAAAAATTAAAAAAAATTAAAAAAATTTTCTAAAAAATCAAATTAATACTTAATATTTTGAAAACTTAAACGATCTTTTTTTAATGCAATTTTATATCAATAATATGGCCAAGTGGGGACTTTAGTTGTCAACCACTACGTAGAAATACTCTACTCAACCCCTTGGATGAGCTAGGGCATTCAATCCTTCTTGTACTAATCGAAAAACAAATTAAGAAATGTGTTGTTGCATAAGGAGTGACTTAAACTTTAGATGATTTTTACTTTTTTTCGATGGTTTTTGTCAAAATCTAGTGATGGGAAATCGTTGAAATTGTGATCTGGGTTGTTGAATTGCAATTTTAACTGCAAGAATGGATTCAACAGTCTCCATTACTTGTGGGGCACCCCGATTATGCAATTTATGCAATTCCAGTAACCCAAAATTACCATTTCAACAATTTTAGCAGGATTTTGGCTGGGAAAACTGTTGGAATCTGGGTTCAAATCGTCTAGAGCTTAGCTTACTCTATTGCATAATCTTAACTAAGGACTAACAAGGTTTGAATAGTTTGGAAATAAAATAAAAAATAAACTTTGAGGGGAATGATAAAGATAATAAATTGTTGTGGAAAACTATGCATGGAGTGTAGATGGGCCAAATGGGTGCCCGAAAGTACCTCAACGCTCAAGAGAAAGCAAATATCTCACTATCATGCACGATCATGAAATTTGGTTAGTGGTACATTGCGGACTCAGAGAAATCCTAGTATGGAAATCACCTATGAAGGAGGGCGTTGGGTAATTTGACAACATGGTTGGATCCAGTTGGACAAATTGAAAAATTTTCTAGCTCTATGACTGATCGCCCTTGGATAAAATATCTATCATCCACCTTTTTTTTCAAGGGAAACTTGACTGGTAAACCCACCAATACTTTCCCATATTTCATGGATGGTAAACTATCGACCATCCTAGCAGAAGGCCTGACCCCGAAGGACTCAAGGCTCGAGCTTATGACCTCCCCACAAATCAAGAGAGTGTGCGCACGTCTTACCAATTGAGTTAACCCTTGGGATTATCTACCTTGCACCTTATCCTTCTATGGGAAAGCCAGTTAGGTTAGGCATCGAGGGAACACTTCCTTCAAGGTATCAACGATTTGACAAAATAAATCTACTATAAGATGAATGCAGGGATCGCTAATTCATAAATATTAGCTCCATCAATCGATGACTATTATTAAGTATCTCTTAGGGAAAAATTATCAATCATCTTTTATACCTGATTTGAGGAGGTATTTTATAGAGTTTTGATTGATATGATTTTTGTTAAAAACTATAGTTATATTTCATTAATGAAAAAATTATAGAATTTTCGGGGCAGTAGATGTGGGTGGGGTCCTTTTTGACCCTAGAGGAAGCGCGGAGGAAGAATTCGCTTGGGGTCTCGGCGTGGAAACAAATAACCAGGCATTAATGTTATCCCTTTAAATGGGCCACAAAGTGCTTCTAGAAAGAAGAATTAATGAAGTTGTTATTTTGGGAGACTCCCGAATTATGATTCATGCTATCAAAGTTTGGACTTCGATTAAAGATAATGCCTTAGCAAGAATTCAATAAAGAATATGGACAAATCTAACATCTATTAGTTCAGTTGAATGCTTCCATATCCTTCGGCGGCAAAACACCTTTGCCGACTTGTTGGCTAATCATGCGGCTTCTCGAAATGAAGGTGTCTTTCATTCTCAAGGCAGAGAGGTTCACCATGTGGAAATTCCCTAAGGTTCTCAATACAAACAATGGTAGGGGAGACTTCATCCCGCCTCACCTCTCCCAACTTTGGACTCATGACTAGATTGGAATCGCTCCCTATACTAACACCGTGATGAAAGGTTTAGGAAGCGTGGAGATTATGCATGTTGCCAGCGATGGGAAGGAAAATTTCCCTGTAATCATATCTCTCCCACTTCGCATCAACATCAGTATATGGAATTCAAGAAAGCTCTAGTACGAGATTATTCTGATAGTCGACTCTTGGGAATGTTGATAGTCGACTCTGCATTTATTCTCTCAACTGCTCCCAGGAGTGTTCAGGATACGGGATGCATCATCATCCATAGGAGTTGGATATCAAAATCAAGTCATCAGATATTGGGTTTTCGTGGGAAATGATGGCCATAAATGGAATTAATATTGATGGTAGTGGAAGGAACTTCAATCATAAATCTCTCACCGTCAATTTGTATGCTATATGCATTGGTTTTCCTCAGGTCATTCTCTGTTGTTCTCTTGGATGTGAATTTATCAGTCGAAGGGCAGAAGGCGTGCATGTGACTATGAGTCAAGACAAGGGCGAACAACAATCATTCTGTTGTGCAGAATGCAGGGCCAAGAATCTAAACTGAGGTTTGCGGAGATTGAATCTGAGAGTGGACTGGGTAGAATGAGACGAAAGCAACATAGATCATCGCTAGGAAGAATGGCAAGAGGAAGAAGACCGACAACAATTAGATGAGCACAGGAACTTCCAGCTTCAATTGGACTTAATGTCAGACAAATTGGACCAGCAACAAGACAAAATGGAGGACTTGAAATCTAAAGTGGAGTCCTTGGAGAAAAAAACATGTTGATCTCCATAAGAAGCAAAAGGAAAAGGAGGAGGCAGAAGCTTCAACTGCTCCTCCCCCTATCAAGCAAGAGGACCAGGTTCCATGGGTTCTATTTTAGTGAGACATAATGCATTGCTTTTTTGTAATTTTGTTAGGCTAGTATGTAAGATAATATAACTTATTCGATATATTATTAGAGGGTTTCTCTTAGGCTAGGAAATTTGAACAAGGCATAGACATTTCTGGTTCCTTTTTGGAATTTCAGACAGAAAGACTCCTTATGGTTTTATGAAATTTTGTTTGTTGACGAGTTCTTCTCTTCCCTTTTTAATAAAATCTATTATATATCTCAGTAAGTGTGTATATATATACATATACATATATGTATATATGCATACATATATATGTATATACATATACATATATATGTATATATGTAGATGTACATATATACATATACATATACATGTATATGTATATGTATATATGTATACATGTATGTATACATATATGTATATACATATACATGTATACATATATACACATATATATGTATATACATACACATATATACATATATATATATGTATATGTATATATATGTATACATATATGTATATATATACATACACATATATACATACACATATATACATATATATATGTATATGTATATATATGTATACATATATGTATATATACATATACATATATATGTACACACACATATATGTGTGTGTGTATGTATGTATGTATGTATATATATACACATTCCTTAAGAAAAAAAGTTGATTGTATTAATAAAAAAACTACATACAAAAAGTATGTAATGTTCTTGTTTCTCGCAGAGTTACATCTTGGTGTCACATCATTTCTGATGTATTTGCTTATCTTTTACATAGCAGCCTAAGAAAAGCCATGATGAGTCAAAAAGATTGTCATAAATATTTCCTTTGAAAACTCCGATTTGAGGCAAAAACTGGAAGGAGTTGTTTTCCTTCTTCTGTGCGAACTGGAAACAGTTGGAGATGTTTCCAGCAGTTCTCTCCCATGTTGAAAAAAACTGCTGCATTTTGCTTAAAAACTGTCCAAAAATATTCGGTAGCAAGGATTTAATGAGGCAAAATCAGAAAAGGTCTATGGAAGTACTCATTGGCCTCTGTGTCCTTTATCTCTATGATTTTCCAGGACCCCCATTGCAAGTTCAGTATCGCCTTTGAAAGTTTGTCTGCATCCATGTTCCGTTCCCTGTAGACATGTTTGAACGAGAATGATTCAAAATTTGAAAGAGTCTTGTTAACCTCTTCATAGAGAGTGTCTAATGAAGAATTGCAGCATCTTTGAGTCTTATTTATCCAATTTATAACAACCATAGAATCACCAAAAACTTAAATCTTTTTGCAATTTCTTTCAATTGCAAAACAAAGAAGAAGTTTCAAGGTCATAAGTTCAGCATAGTTGTTTGTTCCGAATCCCAGCCCCATTGAGATTTGGAAGTGGTGATTTGGGTTCAGGAAAAAGGTGGCTCCTCCCCCACCTTTCGAGTTTTGAGAAGCGCCATCAAAAAAGGCCCAAGGGGTGTTTTTATCCAACTGTTCAGGAGTAACGATTCTTGGATTGGGGTTGTTCTTTATTTGGGGGAAATAAGATAGGATATCCAGGCCCTTCCTTGCTACATCTTCTGGAGAGCTAGCTTTTTCAAGGAAAATGACCCTGTTTCTAGCCATCCATATTCCCCAGATGTGGATGAGCGAAAGGGCTCTGAGCTGACTAGTTTGGGGGGGGGGGGAGGACCAGTCCTTCCATGCCTATTACATTGTGTTGCCTTCCCAGTTGAAATTGGAGGAGGTGAGGGATTTGAAGTGCTCCCATACCTGCTTGGAGAAGATACAACTTAGGAAAAGATGGTTTGTGTTCTTCTCATTGTCTTTGCATAAGCTGCACCAACCAGGGCCTGCTATTTGTCTTTTATGTAGATGATCACAAGTAGGGATTTTGTTTGCAAGGGTGCACCAAGTGAAATTTTTTCCTTTAGAGGGCATTTAAGCTTCCATATACCTTTCTGTCGCCATTTCTGATTTTCCTAAAAGTGTTGTAAACATAGTTGTTGATATCTGAGCTTTGGGGTGTATTTCCCATGTTGTGCTTTTCCCCATATCAACTCATCTGCTCTATTGGTTATCCAGATGTGAGATGATTGTAGAGCTAGGGTGTATTGATCCCACTGCCTATCCCATCGGTTTGGTAGCTCTAGATCCTTACTCTTCTTCCAACCTTGATGCCAAATGTTGGTTGAGAGAGGATCTGCTATTTGATTCAAGTGAAAACACCCCTTATAATGGATTAGTTGAATTAATTGCTGAGGTAGTATATGGTTCTAAGAGCAGCCTGGCCATGGGTCTGCCCCTATTCTTACTTGTGTGCCATCCCCTACCTTCCAGACCAGTCCTTCTGAGATGAGTGGAAAGGATTTGCATAAGGCTTTCCAGATGATTGATCCATATGGTAGTTTTGTAATTCTCATGTCCCTGATCCAATCTAGAATGGGGGTTGGTAAAATGTATTTGTGGATGACGACTTCTGTCCACGGGCTCTGAGTTGAGATGAATCTCCAACCTATTTTTACTGCCAAGGATTTTGCAAAGAAAAAAGTGTTTTTGATGCCCCAGCCTCCCATTGATTTTGGCCTTGCAATTTGGTCCTATTTTACCCAGGGGAGAACCTTTTGATCTTTTTTCCCTGACCATAGAAAAGTGGTGCAGATTCTTCTTGATTTGTTCAGGATTGACTTGGGAATCCATGCCAATGCCATCCAGTAGACTAGAATTGCTTCTAATATTGATCTTATCAATACTAGCCTGCCAGCTCTTGAGAGCCATCTATTGCACCAGTTGTTGATTCTGGATTCCAAATATACATATACATATATACATATACATATACATATATATACAGGCATATATATATATATATATAGATATATATCTATATATCTATATATATACATATATGTATATGTATATATATATATACATATATGTATATGTATATATGTATACATATATATACATACATACATATACATATACAAATACATATACATATACATATACATATACATATATATGTATATGTATATGTATACATATATATGTATATGTATATGTATACATATATATATATATATATATATATATATATATATATATATATATATATACATATATATATATACATAATGTATATGTATATGTATATGTATATGTATATGTATATGTATATACATATACATATACATATACATATACATATACATATATATGTGTGTGTGTGTGTGTGTGTGTGTGTGTGTGTGTATATACACACACACACACAGAATTTTACACTTCACGGTTTTAGTTGAGTTTAAGAAAACCCAACTCATTTAAATTTAAAAAAATTAGTATAGTGAAATAAAACTTTACGGGTATGAAAGGCCAGTTCACGGGGATCTGGCCTTCACTAAAGACTATGGAGGTCTTGATAAATAAGAATTGGATGCCCTTGATATCTGGGGGGCCTGCAACACTGCTTCTGTGGAAAGGGATTCTTCTCCTTCTTATTTGAAAGCAAAGTTGACATAGATCTTATCTTCAGGAGGGGTCCCTACTTCATGGGTCCTCATGGTTTATATCTAAACCGATGGGCCTTTCATTCGATCCAGAAAAGGATGTGCCATCAACGGTCCCAATTTGGGTTCGTCTCCCACACTTGCCCCTGCATTGTTGGAATGACGAAACACTGCAAGCTATAGGGAACTCTCTCGATAATTACATTGACAAAGTGGAACCAAAGGGCTCTTTGTTCTTGTGCAAGGATCTACGCTGAAGTAGATTTGGATATAAAGGATTTCCAGAGGTAGTAAACTTATAGATGGACATATGGGAACACTTGCAAAAGGTAGATTACGAGCAGCTACCATTCAAGTGCAAGAAGTGCCATGAGTACAGACACTTTGTCAAAAATTGTCCAAAGGTGGTTCAATAAATCTTGGAAAAAAATCAAGAGGAAGACTGGCAACAATAAAAAAAGGGAAGAAAAACTCCCCAGTAGCAAATGAGGTGCAGCAAAAGACAAACAAGGAGAAGCCCAAAGAAGCAGAAAAAACCTAAACCAATAATCAATTCGAGGCACTGCTTATGGAAGAAGGTGAAATCTCGCCTTTGGAAACAATACCAATTGAAATAGAATAAGAAGAAGCTCATGCAACCATAAGTATCCCTCCTATGTCTCCCATAAATGAAAGGAGCGAAAAAGGATCTGGAAGGGTCACACCAAGGGGAATCTAGGCAAAGATGGTAAAAAATAGTAGAGTCACACCACAAGGATACTCTCCAGAGCAGTAGCCCTCACAAGGATCTTAGGAAACACATAAAGTGGCTTCGCAACTAATCACAAGAGGAAGGAAGTTGCAAAGATACCTAAGAGAGCAAGAAGCAGAAAGAGAGATGGAGCTAGGGAGGCAGAGAATTCTTGAGGAAACAAAGCTCATCTAGAACACTAAAAATCTAGGAGGAGCAAGAACATACGACAGATCTCGAGTAGGATCTCAATAACTAAAGAAATGTTGAAAACCATCTCTTGGAACTGTGGGGGTCTTGGAGGCTTAAGAAAATTAGAAGCAATAAAGGAGATAATCAAATATGAGAGGACAGGCATACTGATACTCCAAGAGACAAAAATGCTAGACGTGGATGCTATGGCACTTTCATGTCATTTATGGAAAAACAACACGGGAAAAGCCATAAGCTCCAAACGAGCATCTGGGGGAATAGCCACCATAATCTCAGGTAAATTCTTAGTCAAATCTATCAAGGAAATCCACCACTGGATATTGACAGAGATTCAGAAAAAGGAGGACCTAATCCCGTTATACATCTCTAATGTATACGGGCCAACACACTATAGGGATAAGACAACATTTTTTGAAGATCTCAACAATCTAAAGGAGGAGCTGCTCGGGAAAGATCTCATCATCGTCGGGGACTTCAACACCACTAAGACACAAAGTGAAAATTGAGGAGGAACAAAGGCCAGGAATCCTTTTGGTGAGAAGATGGAGGACTTGATGGTGAATCTGGATCTGCTGGATATCCCATTGAGGAACGAGAAGTACACTTGGAGCAATAAAATAACTAGAATAGGGCACGTAGCGGCAAGGTTGGACAATTTTTTGGTAAGCTCCACCTTCTTGCAGACCTCTCTTGCTCACCCTTCAACAATGTCAGATCTTAAGCCAATAGCTCTAATCTTATCCCCTCCAGCCAATCTTGGGCCCATCCCTTTCATATTTCACTCGATCTAGCTGCATGATGCTAAAGTAATGGAGTTAATTCAAAGGGAGTGGAACCTCCAACACTTTGGATCACCTAATTACATTTGAGAATCAAAACTAAGAACAGTGAGAGCAGCTTTAAAGAAATGGGTGAAGGAATGCTTTGAGGATCCAAATAAGCAAAAAATCAACCTATAAAGGGAATTAGTAGCTATGGAATTTTGAATGGAAGTGGAAGAGGTGCCTACAGAGCATTTGAAGCAGGAGAGGAGCTAAACATCAGAATTCTAAAGGCAATAAGACAGATAGAGGAGGTATTGAGAATAAAATCTAGGCATATGTGGTTGAAGGGTGGAGACAACAATCCTGAGTGCTTTCACAAGCAAACCAAGATTCAACAAAGCTACAATGCCATAAAGGAGTTGAAGGACAATCATGGAAACAAGATAACAGGGAAATCAGATCTTAAGGAGCATGCCTACAATCACTATCAAGAACTATATACAGATACGAGTGAGATAGATCTGGAAGCACAAATGGATTTACTCCATGGTATACCATCGCTTATAAATGATGAAGAAAACAGGGAACTGGCAAAACCCATCATGGAATATGAGATAAGAAATGAAATATGGTCACTACATGTTGATAAAGCACCAGGGCCAAATGGTTTCACAATTAACTTTTACAGAGCATCCTGGGATATAATAAAAGAAGATCTAAAAAAAATGCTAAACTAGACAAGGAAAAAAGACAAGATTGGGGGGGAAACTAATTCAACCTTCCTAGCCTTGATTCCAAATGATAAGAGTCCTTTAACGCTTGATATATTCAGACCAATCTTATTATGCAACACTTCTTACAAAATCATGTCAAAAATCTTAGCTTCAAGAATGAAAAGCATCATGGGTAGTCTCATCTCAGATTTGCAAGGAGGTTTCCTAGCAGGGCGCCAGATCTTGGACAACATCATCATCGTTCAGGAATCAATACACTCCAGCATGGAAAGGAAGCAATAAGGTATGGCCATTAAACTGGACATGGAAAATGCATTTGATAGGGTAAATCACTTTTTTCTCTTTGAAATCATGTCTAAGTTTGGAGTTTCCAAAAGATTTGTAAATTGGGTAAAAGCTTATATAAGCAGGTCATGGATCGCACCATTAGTAAATGGTAGACCTTCCAAATTCTTTTAGGCAAACAGGGGGCTCTAACAAGGCTACCCGATGTCTCCACTCCTATACCTCTTAGTGGTTGAAGCTATTATCAGAAAGCTTTAGCTTATGCAGGAGTCTAGAGATATGAAAGGTTTGAAGATTGCCAAATGAGTGAAAGTTGCCAACCATGTGCAGTTCACTGATGACACCATTCTACTTGGAGGAGCATATGTCGTAATTGCACAGAGATCCAATTCAGTTATGTCCACTTTCCTTAAAGTAACTGATGGAAAAATAAATTCAATCAAGTCCAAAGTTTACGACTAGAATTGCCCTCTAGGAACGCTGGAAAAGATAGCAAGGACCCTTGGCTTTGAAGGAATTGCAACTTGGAACTCCTTCAATTACCTTGGGATCCCAATTTTCAAAGGGAAGAAAAGGGCTACTAAATGGTAGGGGATGATAGATCAGACCAAGAATAAAATCAATTCATGGGGGATAAGGTGGCTTAATATGTTTGGAAAGATTACCCTCAATTCCATCCTTTCTGCCTATCCCATTTACTCTTGCTCAATCTCTCTAGCTCCAAAAAAAACCATGAAAGAGTTTACAAGAGAAATAAGAAGATTTCTATGGCAAGGAGGCAAATCAGACAGTCTCAAAAAATTCCACTTGGTGAACTGTGAAACTATTTGTAAACCAAAAATCTATGGAGGAGTTGGAATACGAGATCCAAGCAAAATGAACTTATCTCTTGGAGATAAAATTCTCCAAAGAATTGTAACTGGAAACGGAGCATGGTGGAAGGAAATCATCCAAAAGAAATATTTGACAGGTACCAGAAAAATATGTCTAGACAATATTAGCATGGACAAGAAAGGCTCACTGATATGGGAGTTGTGCAAAAACGCGACTCATCTCCTTACATAGAAGTTCAAATGGACATCAGGTAATGGCAAGGCCATCAAAATTTGTCATGACTGTTGTTCTTTTGTTCCCCCTGTCGTTTTAGTGCAAGCATTACCAGAATTAAGGCAGCATTTGGAAAGTATGAATATACACACGTTGTTTGACATCTCTAACTATGCGAGCAAAGGGAGGTGTTCTGGCTGGAATGAAATGGATATTGGTAAACTCAACACATATTATAAATCTCTCGTTATGGTGATGCCACATCCTATTCACCGCACATTGAAGGATGAACGTTGTTGGGGAAAAGCTGGGAGCTATACGATTAAGGAAGGATACAAAGTAATGGACGTGGAGTGCAATAGTTACAACAAAGACAAGAAATGGAGTTAGATCTGGAATAAAGATGGGTTGCCCAAAATCAATGTGTTCTTTTGGATCCTAGCCCATTGAAAAACAATAGAGAATCTAAGGAAAAGAGGAATAGAAGGCCCACTGAGATGCATTCTTTGCAAGGAGTGCGAGGAATCAATAGAACACCTGTTTTTAGAATGCATATTTTCCAGGGAGGTTTGGCACCAAGCTTATAAGGATTTGCAGTTCGAATTGACATTGCCAACAAATTGGGATGATCTATTTGCTTGTTGGAAGGATTACTACCAAGGATCACTCATTGACAAACCGAAATTCGTGAGGGCTTGGGAAGTTCTTCCAAGATATATTTGCTGGAAGATATGGATAGTGAGAAATAACTATATTTTTGAGGGAGATAAAAATAGTTCGGGTAAAGTTGTGGCAGCTGCAAAAGCTCTTTGGGTGGAAACTCTGTAACACCCCGGTTTTGACCCCGTTGCATTAGATATACATGATGTATATATTGTAATGATCATGGTGTGGAGCTAAAGGCCAAGGCCCCACCATTGATTGGTTATGCTATGTTTTGGATTTAAATTTGTCACCGATGGTATATCGGGGCATGCGGCATATATTATGTTTGCCATCATGTAAATATGTATCTATAATTAAAATGAACACAACCAGCTATGGTCGGGGCAACTAAATCTAAAGGGGCATGATTTTCACAAGGTTAAGGATGTGGGGGAATTTGTCAAACCTTGGCCAATGGGGTAAAAATCCATGTGTCTTCTTACCTTGTTTTTATCCCAACCACTTTCATTAAGAATGGCTGCTGGTGGTTGAGGCAGTTATGGTCTTTGGGAGTGGGGTGGCAGGACTGTCAATCCTCACCCACACGCACACTCCACCACTGTTGACTTCACAATGGCAAAAACGAAACCACTTCCACCACTCACGCAGACATTTTTCCACTCTCCCCATGACTATGCAAAAACCTTCACGCACTCTCCAATTCGCGACGTCGCGATTTTGCTGTTCATCCTCACGCATGAGGGGAAGTCTTGCTCATTCTCGCGCACAGGAGTTTTCCTGGTTTTTACCCACGTCGTTTCCTCTACGGATTTGTGAATGATGTGGTTGAATCCTTTCCTCACGGGCTGATTGTGGGGGTCTGCATTGTTGTTCCTCACGCACAGGTCAGGAGACTGTAAATTCCTTCCCAGCGTGGTCTGTGTAATTTTCTTTCGGTGACTTCGTTGCCCTGAAAGGGCTGCTGTTCCCCACGTTGCTGGTAATGTATGTTGATATGTTTCTCTTTTGGGACTGTTGCTTTCCCATGTCGTGAGCTGTGTCTGTTGTTACGTTTAGGGACTGTTATCATTCGTTTGGGAATCGTTTTGGCCATGATAGGGCCAAGAACGATTCAGGATTGGGATTTCCCTGTTTAAGCTGTGACAGCTAAATTAATTGCCTAAGTGCAATGGTTGGTCTTCGGACTGTATTGGGAGCAGGGATGGGGGCTTGGGTTGCTTGATAAACCTGGTGGCTGGAAACCACACTGATAGAGCTAGAGGGCTGGCCTTCTTCTCCATCACCCCTGAATAGCACTGGAAGGGAATGCAGGACCTAAGGGACTGTGTAGCAGAGAAGGGACTAATTCCTTGTGTTGTGTGTGTTTGGGTGTCTTAGAGGTCAGGCTAGTTCTGGTGTAGGTGTTCCTAGCTCTGTAATGGGCTCACCAGCTTAGCATTCAGCCTTTCCCAACTCCTTGATGGCCTAATAAACCCAACTGTGTTGGCTTGGCTATGTTTTGTGCACCCTTNATCATGCCCAGCTCGGGGGTGGCAGCACTGCTGAGAGATTAAGGAGCACGCTGGCCTATGGTTGGGTGGAACGTTGCAGCGATGTAGCTGGTTGCGGAGCGAAGTTTCCATAAGATAAGTGATCTTGTGTATATTACTTCTGCAATCCTATTTTTCTGTTAATGAAAGTGATGAACATGTTGAATGAATGCTTGTATGGTTGAATGTTGCTTCTGCTGTGTATGATAGATAATGGCATTTGTGCATGTTTTACCTTAATGCATTCCCTACAGCATTATGTTTCAACAATTTTATGCATGCACATGTTCATGGGGCTATTAGCCCGGGTGGTCAAAGCTTGGGTCGCGTCCTCTTTGCCGATCGGAGGCATGGGGACGTGACAAAATCTACTCACGAGGGGAATGCACAACATCAGCAAGGAAGCATTGATAGCAAAAGAAAGAGACTGGGCCTCTGAATCGCTAGTTCTCTCGTCACATCTGCCATGGACTCAACCAAAAAAATATTCAATTATGCAATCTTGGAAAATAAGAATGAATCTGGAAGAGTCCAAATGATGGTGGAAGAAATTGGGTTGCAATTCTTTGTTCTTTAACGGTGCTTCGAAAGGCAATCCGGGGATGGCAAGGGCGGGGGGAGTCTATTTCAATTTTGAAGGAATCAAGCTAAAAGAGTATGCTTGGGGAATCGACATGAAGACTAACAATGGCGTGGAATGGTTAGTATTAATAAAATAAATGGAGCTTGCAAGGAATGATGGCATCGAGGGACTGGTGGTATTCGGTGACTCATGCATGGTTATTGGAGAAGCAAGGAAAATAAAAAAGAATCGAAAGAATACAGTCACCAAGGCCCAACATCTATTAAAATGCATGGTAAATGAGTTCAAAGCCATCAATTTCCTTCATGTTTTGAGAGAAAATAATAAATAAGCAGATAGTATAGCTAACAAGGGAGTGGACTTAGATTGCAACAGCCTATTATGTAATCAGTAGGTTTACGAGAGAAAATGGATTACTTTACAGTGAATCTTTCTTCTTCATACTCTGAATGTTCTACTTTTGTATCCTCCTGCTTGGGCAGTTTATAAGGAGTTTCAACACTCATAGAATAGGAAATGGAGATGAAAAAAAAGAATGGAAAAGGAAGCACAAGGAGGCATGGACTTGGTCTTCCTCTGGGAGCAGTCTGTGACCAACCTATTTTAAATTTTACTTTCTTATTTTTAGAAAAAAGTTCTTCAATCGTTTCTGTAAAAAAAAAGAAATAAAACTTTACTCTATCCAAAAGAAATAAACTTATTGAAAAAGTTGAGTTTGTTTATTTTTTAACTCACTTTATTTATAATTTATCTAAGTACAAAAATAATTGTAATAAAAATAATAATCTTAATAAAAATTATTATTTGTATGTTTTAAACATGTGCATAGAAGCAAAGCATACAAATTCTTTTAATCAAAACATAGATTACAACACAACATTCACACATAAACATAGAGATTTGGCCTGGAAACCCCTAACCGGGAAAACTGACAAACCTTGGAGCCACACCTCATATCTTATCAGTCTCATTATGAATCCCACACAATACAAAATATAGGTATTCAACAACATCTAATACCCTAATTTGTTAACCCGGATTAGAAAATAGACACCAATCCCTTAACCAAGATTAAATTACATATTTGTAGAAAATTCCCCAAAACAGCAAAAAGCAACCAAATAAATTTGGCTCGCTTGCACTTGCAAAGGAAATGGCATAAAAATGACTATTAGAACGGAAACAAGCCTACCGACCTATTTTTGTGAAGGCGCCAACAGGGATCATCAAACACAGTGCTAACAGGCGCACCTACCCTCTACACACAAATGCAAAAATATAACATATACCCAACATCCTCCCACTTGTTGTTTTCTTTGCATAACAATGAGTCATGTACTCGTAAATTCATAGGTTCAGGGTACCAATGCCCATATATTACCCACACCAAGAGAACTTTTATGTACTAACAGAATTTGTTAATGAGTCTGCAACATTTTTCAAGGTGTCAACCTTCTCTAGCAACACCTTCTTGTCTTCAACCATGTCTCTCACAAAGTGATATTGCACATCAATATGCATTGTCTTAGCATGATAAGAAGGGTTATTTGTCAAAAAGATTACACTTTGGCTATCACAATTTAGCCTTATAAATTTATGTACAAACCCAATGCTTGAACATAGTCTCTGCGACCATACTGCTTCTTTGTTGGCATGTGTGGCTGCCATGTATTCAACTTATGTAGTTGAGAGTGTAACTACAACCTATCTCTTGCTCATCCAACTGATAGCTCCTCCAAATAGGTTAAACACATGCCCACTTGTAGATCTTATGCGTTTAAGATCTCCAACCCTGTCTGCATCAACAAATCCATGTACATCTATTACTTTGTTTGGTCCAGGTCTTCCTTGGTAGTAGTTTGCATAATCTGTGGTGCCACACAAGTATCTGAAGACCCTCTTTATAGTTTTCCAATGCTCTTTCCCTATCTTTGACATATCTCTTCTCAAAACTCCCACTGCATGAGCAATGTATGGTCTAGTACAAACCATTACATACATCAAACTTCCAACTGCACTGGCATATGGAACTCGTGACATATATTCTTCCTCTTCCTATGTGTTGGGACACTGCTCTACAAATAACTTTACACCTACGGGAATAGAAACGTTGGTCAACTTATTTTCTTGCATGTTAAATCTCTGTAGTACCATCTCAACATCTTTTCTTTGATTTAACCAAATCTTCTTATTTGCACGATCTCTTCTTATCTGTGTCTTATCTCCATTCCCAAAACGAAGTTTGCAGCATCGAGATCCTTCATGTCAAATTTGGAGGACAACTGAGACTTCACTTCCTTTATAACATCTTTGTTGTTCCCAAACAACAACATGGAATCAACATACAATACTATGTTAATGACACGATCACCAATTTGTTTGGAGTATACACAGTGATTAACCTTGCTTCTCATAAACCCCAATCCAAGTACATATGTTCCAAACTTTTGGTACCACATCCCTGGAGATTGCTTTAGACCGTAAAGGGACTTCTTTAGTTACATACCAACTCTTTATTTCCTTTTACTATGAACCCTTGTGGTTGTTTCATATAGATTTATTCTTCGATGTATCCATGTAAGAACATTGTCTTCACATCCATCTGCTCTACTTCAAAATAAAAAGTAGCAACAAAAACAAGAATAAATCTAATGGAAGTTGATTTTGCAACTAGATATAATATTTCACCAAAATCAATTCCCTCTACCTAAGAATATCCCTATGCTACCAATCAGGCTTTGTACTTCTCCACTTTACCTTCTGCATTCAACTTCTTTTTAAACAACCATTTTCTCCCAATGGATTTTTTTCGAGCTGGTAATTGGACTAGATCCCAAGCTTCATTTTTGTCTAGGGCATCCATTTCTTCAACCATGGCCTTCTTCCAAAGATCATTATCTTCTGAATCAACAACTTCCTTCACATTTTGAAGATCATCATCATTAATAGGCAAATAAAAATGAGAGGAAAAATCAGGAGGGGAATACCTTTCTGGTTGCCTTCTTTCTTGAGATGATCTCCTCAAAACTAGGGTATGAGGTTCTTCTTCTTCTGATTCAACTTCTTTTGTTGAGTCAGATTCTTCCCCATCTAACTCAAACTCTATCTTCTCTGGTTCATTTTCCATTAGAGTCACTTCCTATCTAGGGACTTCTTTTAACTCTCTAAACACAACATCTCGACAGTAAGCATACTTCTTAGTTGTAGGATTCCAAAGCTTATAACCTTTCATGCCATCTTTATAGCCAATAAAGATGCATTTTTCAGCTTTATAATCCAACTTGCTCCTTTTCTCCTTGGGAACATGTACATAAGAATCACAACCAACAACTTCCATATGATTAATAGAGGGTCTCTTACTAGTCCATACCTCTTGTGGAGTTTTTTCAACCAATGTTGATGTGGGTGATCAATTTACCAAGTAACATGCTGTCTCCACCACCTCTGCCCATAATTCTTGTCCTATCCCAACACTACTTAGCGTGCTTCTTGCCTTTTCCATCAACGTCCTATTCATCCTATCAGAAACTCCATTATGTTGAGGTGTGTATGGAGTAGTCTTCTGCCTTGCTATACCACACTTCTTACAGAAGTCCTCAAATTCATTCCCACATAACTCTCCACCATTATCTGTCCTCAACACCTTTATTTTCTTTTTCTGACTAATTTTCTACAAGAGCCTTAAATTCTTTAAACTTAGCAAACACTTCAAATTTCTTTTGAAGGAAATAAATCCATGTGTTCCTTGAGAAATCATCTATAAATGAAACATAATACACATATCTACCTAATGATGGAACATGCACAGGTCCAAATACATCACTATGTACTAAATATATAATTCCCTTTGCTCTTGTAGCACTAGATACAAATCTTACTCGATTATGTTTTTCATATATGCAATGTTCACAGAAATCAACATCCAGAGTGCAATCAGTCATACCTTCAACCATACCTTTACCTTGTAATGCTTGAAGTCACTTTTCTCTTATATGCCCCAATATTTTATGCCATGTAATTTTCTTTCCTCCTGATGCAGTCAAGGTTTTGTCATATTTACCTCCTTCCTCAAGCACAACATAATGGTTACATTCATCAATGATGGCTCTTCCCATTAGTTTGTACAAAGTTCCATACCGAACTCCCCTCATCAATACCATTGAGCCTCGAACCATTTTGCAACCACCATCTCCACACACAGTCTCTACACCTGCAACATCCGTCTTTTCGATAAATATCAAGTTTTTTCCTAGATTTGGAATGAGTAGCACTCTAGGTAGAGTTCTAATCCTTCCATCCTTCAGTTTGAGCTTGAATCTACCACGCCCAATGATACTGACTGGTGAATCATCTCCCAAGCACACATCTCCTCCATTGTACTTTTCATATTCACAGAACCACTCCCTATGAGGGATCATATGACATGATACATCTGAGTCAATCAACCATATATCACGTTCTGAATGATTACCCATGGAAGCTAGGTACACAACCCCTCCTTCTTCTAAGGAGGTCTTTGCCTCTTTGGAAGGGGCATCCTCAGACCCCTTTGATTTCTCAACATTTTAGATCTGCAATCATTTTTATAGTGCCCAACTTTATCGCATTTCCAACACTTCCTTATTCCTTTCCCCGGGGATTTAGATATACCCTTATATTTCGATCTCCCCCCATATTGTTTATTTTTGTTTCTCTCTTGGGGGCGACCTCTCACAGATAATACATCCATGCTATGATTATCCATGGTTTTTTGCCTCATTTCTTATGATAGTAGGGATGATACAATTTCATCGAATTTTAAGGTCACTTGGCTAGCACTACCTATTGCAATAATTAGGTTGTCCCAGGAATATGGCAAACAACACAATAATGTAATACATTTATCTTATTCAACCATTTTACTACCAACAGAGGTCATTTGACTTACTAGATTATTATAGACATTTAGATGCCTTGTCACTGAGCCATTTTCATCCTTTTTGAGATGAACCAATTTTTTTGCAGAAACAACTTGTTCACAAGGGATTTTGATTGATACAAACTCCCTAGTTCCCCTAAAGCTATACCGCACTATCTTCACCAGATACGTTCAACAACACAGAGTGTGATAAGCACAGTCGTATTTTACTCCTCGCCCTTCTTTCTAATTTATCCCAATCATCTTGTGACGTTCCAGTGGGTTTCGTACCGGGATCCACAACAATCCACTGTTCCCGATCTACAAGAAGATCCTCCATTTTGAGCTTCCACAGCTCAAAATTATGGCTGTTAAATTTCTCAATCTCAATTCTCGAATTACTCGCCATTCTCTTTCAATGCACAAATCAACACTGCAAAGATCCCACTGAACCTGGGCTTATCACAAACCCAAGATCTATCAACCATGTCGAACCCTCAGCAACAAAGTCGTCCCCTTGATGCTAATAATCAAGCTCTGATACCACATGTAAGTTTTAAACCTGTGCAGAGAAGCAAAGCATACATATTCTTTTAAACAAAATAGAGATTACAACACAACATTCACACATAAACACATAGATTTACCCTAGAAACCCTTAACCGGGAAAACCAACAAACCTTGAGCCACACCTCCTATTTTCTCATTCTCATTATGAATCCCTCACAATACAAAATATAGGTATTCAACAACATCTAATACCATAATCCATTGACCCATATTAGAAAATAGACTCCAATCCCTTAACTGGGATTAAATTACATATTTTTAGAAAATTCCCCAAAATAGCAAAAAACAACAACTTTTTTTTGGCTCGCTTGCGCACACGTCGAAAATGCCTTAATGACAATTTTCAACATCCGAAACCAAAACGACCGTTTCCGAACGGAAACATACCTACCGATCTGTTTCCATGAAAGTGTCGACATGGATCATTGGACGTCGTGCTCACAAACACACCTACCCTCTACACACATGCAAATAATATAACATATACCCAACATTATTAACTAAAATTTCAATAACATACATTTTCTTAATGATTCTCTTGACAATTTGATAAAACTTCACATTTTGTTCACAATGTAAAAACCATTTTTAGCAATAAACTTTAAACATTAAGGATTAAGGCTCTATTAAAAATGAAAAACCTTAATTCATATTCTTATCATAATAAAGTAACAAAAATGGGATGTAAAGTCTCCACACAAGATTAAAAAAAAATCGAAGGCTCTACAACAACAGAAAATTTACACAAGAACTCAAAAGTCACTCGAATTAATGGTGGGGAACTTTACAACCCAAATAAGACTTCTTGTTTATGTATTAATTTCAGGTTTATAAATTCTATCTATATTGATACTATGTTCTAATAACTATATGTTAATGTTTAATATTTAGACAATTAATATAAAGCATTTTCTTAAGACGATTTTCTTGGAAATTTGATAAAACTTGACATTTTATTTCATAATGTAAAAAACTATTTTTACCAATAAACTTTAAATACTAAAGATTAAAACTTTAATTAATGTTTTTATTGCGTTGAGAAGCACTTTCTACAACTCAAATGGGTTAGATGTATCTTAAATGTATCTCATCTATAACGATGACGTGGAACATGTCGGCTTAATAAATATAATAATAATAAAATGTAAAAAATAAAAAATAAAACTTATAACATGTCCCTCTTATAATTAAAAAAATAAAAAAAATATTATACTCATATAAATATACAACCATATTATGGCAATACTCAAAATTTTACAAAGTGAGTAGTAAAATTCAATTGACTTGAATAATAAAAAGAAAAATTATAAAACCAAGAACATATAAAATTTAATTTTAAATTAGCTAAATTGTAAAACACATTTATGTAATTATATATCAAATTTCAATTTAAGACATAATGTTAAGAATAAAATATGTGATAGAAAATAAATTACAAAGTAATAGCGATTACAATAACAACACTAGATTTGAGATTGATACAGTGAATCAGTGGCAATAAGGGAGATTACACCAATGCATATTCTTCTATGTAATATCTTCCATTTATTCCTCACGGAAGAAAATGAAGCGCGACGGCTCCTCCGCGGCTAGGGCCAAACCCTGGCCGCCTTGCGTCCTCCAGGCTGCGTCCCTGCGGCTCCTTCTCTCTGCGAGCGCCCACTGTTGCTGCCTCCATCGCGTCCAACAGTGCTGCGCTTTGGAGCTGCAATTTTTTGCTACGTTTTCTGCATTTCTCTTCTGCGTTTTTATTTTTTGCTGCGATTTTTGCCATGCATTCCTCCGGTGGTCGGGCCATGGATCCGGTGGAGGCTTTCAAAGTTCTTGCTAGATCTGCAGGCCCTAGGGCAAAGGCCTCCCCTCCTGCCAAGTTTGTTAAAAAGATGGATGAGATCCCTTCTGTGGAGCTCTCCCCTTCTGATCCGTGCCGCATGGCCCTTATGCTCTCAGAAAAAGCCCTCATTGGCAAGTTCACTGGTCTGTGGCCCAACCCCAAAGCAGTGGATCAATGGATAGCAGAACGTTGGAGCTCCCTGGCGCCCTCCCATATCTCTCTATGTGCTGCAGGAAGAGGGTATTTTGTGTTTATCTTTGAGAACAAAGAAGAGCGGGATCTAATTTAGATCTGGACCATACTTTATGGGATCGAGGGGGCTGTTCTTAGCTCCTTGGTCTCTGGATTTCAATCCTGAAGCAGAGATTACGACTGCCCCGGTATGGGTCCGGCTCCCCCATCTTCCTCTTCATCTTTGGGGGAAAAGCTCCCTTGCTGATATAGGAAACAAGCTCGGTCGTTTCCTGGATAGCGCGGAACCTAAAGGGGATCAGTACACCTGTGCGCGCATCTGTGTTGAGGTCAATCTCAAGAAAGGGCTCCCTGAAGCCCTTAATCTCACCCTGGGCGAATGGAGTCACATCCAAGAGCTGGACTATGAGCATATTCCCTTCAAGTGCCTCCGGTGCCATGTTTACGGTCATTTCGCGAAAAGCTGCCCCAAAGCCCTGGTGACGGTGGCTCCTCCCCCGGCTAATGGGGCAGACTTCCAGCCAGTTGCCAATAGGCGAAGGGCTCCCCGGAAAAAGGACTCCAAATCAGAAGTGCCCTCCGCAGAAGAATCTACCCCAGCTAATAAAAACAGATTTGAAGCCCTTCAAGAACTTGATGACCAGGAACCAGAAGCAGCAGTAGCGGCAGAAGAGACGTTGGAGCCAGGTTCAGGCCAGGAAAAGGAAGCACCAGCAGCAGAAGGGGTTTCAGAAGTGCGTATCCCCCCTGGTACCGCAGAAGACCCCACGCTGGAATCCCTTGGCTCGAAGAAAGATCCCATCGATTTGGGCGGCGAGACCTCAGCCCAGGTAGGGCTGGCTTCCTTGGTCCCATCCTCAGAGGAAACCTCCGACTCTGAAGACTTTTCCGCTCCTTCTCCTCCCCTCACCAGAGGACGCAAGACGAACAAAGAACGTAGAGAAAAGGAAGCAGCCTCAAACATCAGTGCGGGCTCTCAGAAGAAACTGGATCCTTTCATTAAAGGACACTCCTCTCTGCCGGTTTAATGCTATGCTTCTGTATTTTTCTCTGTTCACAATTTGTGAGAGTCTACTCTTGTAAGCAGTACTTTTCTCGAAATAGTTACAGGAACATTTGGGATTCATTTCTCAAAGATCTTTTAAGAAGGCTGATTGTCTTATTTAAGGCAATCAGCCTTCTTTTTCAGAATTTCTCCTTGTAAGCTTGGCTGGGCTACAGCCTTTTTAAAATTTATAAAAAAATTTCTGTTTCTGTTAAAAAAAAATAACAACACTAGATTTACCTTAGAAAACCACTTAGGGAAAACCAACCTTCAATAATAGATTTATTATTGATTTGCTAAAATCATGTGCCTTAAACCAATTTTTTTTTTTTTAATCAAGAAAGAAAAAAGCATGTCCTTGTTATTCTCATTAAGAATCAAAGGTCATTAATACATTCTCCCCTTAAGCGGGTTACATACCATCAAGCCCCAAGAGAATTGCCAGGGGGAAAGGAATAACAACTAAAATGAGTGATCCCATCAGAAAACTGTCTCATCATAAAGGGAGGACTGTCTTTGCATCCACATCTACCGAGTGCCAAAAGGAACTGATCAGCAATCTAAAAGTGATCACTCTAATCATTCATACGAATCATACCAAAAATAAGGGAAAAGAAATCCCTTTACCATGCTCAGAAGAGCTAAAAAGTATCCTGAGAAACCAATTGGTTTTCGAAATATTCCTTAAAACTGCCTTTACCCTGCGGATAAGAGAGTGTAGATTTAGAGAGACGGTCAGCCAAACAATTGTGCTCTCGGTAGATGTGGGAGAAAGACAAATCCTGAAAGCTGTGAATTAGCTTTCACAGCTAATTCACTTACATCCTTGCTCATTCCAAGCCAATGTTAACCCTAACATATAAATGTTCATTTTTAGTTATAGAGAAAAACAAATCATTTCTCAAAAACATTTGGATAAATGTTTAAAATCTTGATTTTATGGTAAAATGTTTTTCACATTCCACTTTATTTTGGAAATCTAGATTTTAAAATTTTATATGGATTATTTTATTCATTAAGTTCATTATTATTTTTTTTTTATAACCAAAACGATTATATTTTTTTTTCATTTTTATTGATATAGAATTGAAATGGCCTTCGCCCATTTACATGTGTTCCAAAAAATCAGCTTCATAGCTTCAAAAATTCGCTTTTCCTTATCAAGGAACAAGATTCATCAAACTAGGGCCATCATTCAAACTTAACATTCCTGCTGAAAGAAGGCATCCCTAATTGGCTTTGAAATATGCCAACTTATTTAAGTTACAAAGAATGTGATAAGAAGTGACTGAAACACAATCAATTAGAATGAAGTGCAGCCTTTGCATGGTTACATTCAAATTGGGATTGTTGAACTTTAAGTCAAAATTTAAAGCCTTTATGATGATTTCAAAATCACCAAAAAATTGAATGTTGTTGTGACCTGCTGCCTTTGCAAGTTGACAAGCTTTGAGAAGAGCATATAATTATGCTTGGTTATTTGAAAGGTGTCCTACTCCTCAGCTGAAACTTATTTCTAGCATTCCACCACGATAATATATCAAGCCCCCTGCTCCAGCTTTCTCCGAATTTCCTTTTGACGCTCCATCGAAGAAGATTGTAACTTTGTTTTTCAATTGCCACCATTCTGAAAATTCCTTCTTTGTCATTCTAATTTGCCCGTATGGTTTAATAACTAGCTTGCTCGCTCCCAGTTTAGCTTTATTCTCTTGTCTCACCCCCAACCATTTATGCTCGGCTTCTAATTTAATTTGTTCAAGTTGAGGATTTCCCACTACTTCCAGAAGAAAAGCCTTTGCTTTTAGAGCTACATTTTCAAGATTCAAATTTTTATTGTTAAAAATCAAATCATTCCTTGCCAACCAAAATTTCCACCATACAAATTTGGGAATGGATTGCCATATTTTCCTCCATGCTGGACTGATTACAGAGCCTGGATACCTAGACTACCAGTTTTTAAAAAGAATGACAGGGTCAGAGTGAAGAGGAGCATAAGAAGGCAACCCAGGCATAAAATGTGCCCAAAATTCCTAAGCAAAATCATAGCCAACAAAGATATGAGCTGAAGACTCAACATTTTGAAGATAGAAGCAACATCTATATGGACCCAGGAAGCCACGTTTTAACAAATTTTCACCAGTTAAAACTTTCTCATGCATTACAGTCTAAGTAAAAAATTTTACTTTCGAAATGCTGGGAGAATTCCAAACTAGCTTCCAACAGGTTGCGTCGATAGAGCCAATAGAGGGAATCAATGAATTCTGCGATTTATGCAATACCTTGTAACCTTCAGCAGTAGAGAATTCACCCGTGGTACCTCATCCCCACTTGTCCCTGCTAGAGCTGTGAATTGGAGCGATACCAATTAATTTTCGAATCAACAATTTTTGCTACATTTACAAATTCTGCTCACGTTTAGGGAATTTTGGAAATGACCACGATTTCCAATTTCCTTTACAATCCCAGGTTATGAAATCAAAAAGTTGATAGAGATCTTTATCAGCTAGCCATCTCTTTAACTCATTAAAGGAATTATCTATATTCAGTGGAGCTTTCCCTAAAATTTTATCTTCCCATAAAAACGTATGTCTACCATTTCCTGGAATTCTATATAAATGTTGTGAGAAAAATTCAATAGATCTTCTACACATATTCCAAATAATGGATCCTTTTGTATTGTTTATCATTTGAAAATTTCTTAGATTACCTCAATGGATATATTTTTCCCAAAATATTTAGCTCACAGTATGCTTTTTATTGGAGAATAGTAGCCATAGCAATTTACCTCCCATTGCTAAATTAGACAATCCTGGATCTCTAATTTGCAGTCCACCTTCAATTACAGACCTTTTTATAGTTTCCCTCTTTATTAGATGCGTACAGTTTTGGTTTTTTTCCCACCTCTCCAAAGAAAGTCTCTGAGCAACTTAGAAATCTGATCCATGATCTTTTTCGGTGCCAGGAGAAGAGACGACTGATATATAGGAAGGGTTGAGAGAATTGATTTTATCAATATGACTTTTCCTACCTTCGTCAGCCAATGGCCTCCCCACGAGGCAATCTTAGCTTTTAACTTATCAATGATATCCAACCAGAGAGAAGGGATATATTTCCTCAGGGTTAACTGGAGCCCCAAATATATCACCTTGTCCCAAGAAACATAACCTTCAAAACCCAAAATATGAGAAATGTTTGCCACTGTTGATTGATCCACATTCTAACAATACACCGCAATCTTACGAATATTAATAAGTGCTCCTGAAATGATACAAAATTGGTTTATAATGTCTGAAAAAACTCTTGCAATTTTTTAAGAAGCCCCACCCAATAGCAGTGTATCATCCGCAAAGAGTGCATGGTTAATAGGCTCCACTCCAACTGAAGAAGATATGCCCAAGATGGTCCTAGCATGTTTCCCAGCCATTAACTTTCTACCTAAATAATCAACCACAATAGTATATAGATGATCTAGGAGGATATTGGGGACCACCCACCTATTCCACTTAGACCCCCACCATTGTTTCTTTCAGTTTTCCATTTTCCTTAATTGTAGCAAAGTTTACTATTTTTGGCAGTTTTCGGGTCCTAAACGACATTTTTCGACATCGAATGGTCGGGCAAATATGAGTCTATTTCGGACTCAATATTTGTTGTTTATGGATGTAGTCCTTGAATAGATCTTTCTAACGATGTATCATGCACATCAAACGGAGGTAGTATGCCAAAGTTACGACCCCGGGAAATTGATGTACCAAGTTACCCAACAGTGCCCACATTTTGGCGTTTCACCTCCTAGGGTTAGGTTTTTGGATGTGTAGGGTTTCCATTGTTTCTAAATAGTATATAGGCCTTCGAGCCTCATTGCAACACATAGTTCAGAGGCATGTATCCGCCACATCTCTTCTCAGAGATAAGCTACCAGCACTCTAACTAGTTTATTTCCATTCTATATGTAAACAAGTTTCAGTGCTTTGATTAATGAAATGAAGTGTTATTTCTACTGCATATTTGTTTCTATGGTTATTTGTGTATTCTGTTGCATTCTAGCATAAATCCGGATCAACAAAAATGGCAAAAGAGGGAAGCCCTGACGGAGGCCCCTGGTAGCTTGAAAGAAATTTGTTGGTCTGCCATTTACTAATGGCGCTATCCAAGGTTTATCAATGCATGCTTTAACCAAATTTGTAAAGGCAGGGCTAAAGCCAAAAGAACGAAGAACTGAGTAAAGAAAGGAAAGCTTTACCTTGTCAAATGCATTTGCCATATCAAGTTTAATTAGCATGCCATTCTCCTTCCTTCAAAAACTTGAATGCATGGCTTCCTGTACTTGAATTACATTGTCCAAAATATGTCTTCCTTTGATAAACCCACCTTGAAGAGGTGAAATCAACTTCCCAAGCAAAGGTTTGATCCCATTATCTAAGAGTTTAGAGAAAATTTAATAAGATACATTACATAGAGAAATAGGTCTAAATTGATCAAAAGAAGAAGGGTTGACTTCTTTAGGAATTAAAGCCAAGAAAGTGGAATTTGTGCATCCACCAACTTCGGATTTTAATTGAAAGGCTTTTAACATCCAAAGAAGATCTTTCCTTACAACTTTCCAGTAGACTCGGTAAAAATGAAAGGAGAAGTCGTTAGGGCCTAGGGCTTTATCCGACTCCATAGCCCATTTAACATCAATAATTTCTTGTTCTCTAAATGGTTCCATTAAATCAACATTGTCTTCCTCACTCACCAAGAAAGGGATGTTTGACAGGAAATCAGATGTTATTTCTGAGTATGAGGAGCCATCTTGACAAAATAGATTCTGGAAATGAGCTTCAACCACTTGTTTTATTTGAGAAATTCCTGAAAAAGATTCACCAGAATGAGTAGTAATTTTCGATATGTGATTGTGGGATATTCTGGCTCTACACTGCTTATGAAAAAAAGAAGTATTCCTATCTCCAGCTAGAAGCCATGTACTCCTTGACTTCAATCCCCAATACTCATCTTCTCTCCTGAATGCTCTAAAGGAACAAAACTGAGCTCTTTGCTCTTTTTCCAATAAATCAGGGGTGATTTCAGATTCTTCCATTTCCATTTGAATTTCTTCCATCTTTTTCACGGCTTCTTTCCTTTCACTTATTGGATTTTTTTGAGAAATTTTTACCCAATTCTTCAACACCACTTTTGTATTTTAAAGATTTCTCTCCCAAACATAATTCAGAGATCCTACAACATGAATGTCCCAAGCCATAGAAACTGTGTTCATAAATCCTTCATGTTCTTTCCATAATGGACTGAACCGAAAGGGAATTGGTCCTATGTCCTCTTCATCCTCAATCAATAGCATGATCGGCTTATGATCTGAAGATAGCTTCACCAATATACTAGAAGTAATTTTTTTCCCCAACAACAAATAACTCTGTACTAGAAAACAATCTAATCTGGCAGAAATATTTGCTTCTCCAAAACTGTTATTGGTCCACGTGAAGCAACCATTTTTAGGCTTAAAATCAATCAACTCCCACGAAAGGATAATATTTTCAATTGAATTGATCATGGGATCTCTCCCACTAACGCCTCCTTTTGTCTTCTTCTGCATCCAGAGTTATATTCAAATCTCCAGCCACGATAATATTGGAGAATGAATTAGCAGATAGGAATGCTGTCAATGAATTCCAGCAATCATGTTTTTCAAGATAGTTAACTGGAACATAAAGATTAAAAAGGGAGAGAGTAGTCTTACTTAGTGAGTGCTACATTTATGTGAAAATCCAATGTTGCGTTGCATGAGAGTTGAGAAGAGAAAAAAGATTCTCTGGCCACAAGGTTGTGATTCCACCAGCAACACCTCTAACACCTACAACCTTCCCAACATTCGTTTTCCAATTCTTTTTGCTTAAGGATAGAAGGCAGTCCTCTTCGATTTTGGTCTCTTGGAGAAGCCATTCTTATTAGATCTTTCACAGCTTCCACTTTCAATGAGTTTCCAAGCCCTCTGCAATTCCAAGAGACGATGTTCATTATTTAAGATTGACAACAGGAGGAGGGCCTCCTTTTGAAGGTCTAGCCCTGGTGTTCCTAGCAATTGACATTTCAAGTGTAGGTTGGCTTCCTTGCATCTTCCACCTTTCTGGTTCTTCTTCCCTAACTGTCTTATGAGATTTACGTCCTTTTCTTGAGGACCTCTTAATAGATTCATCATTAAATGAGCCAGAATTAGCCATTGGTTTCTTTTTTTTTCCATTTTCGCATATGTGGGAGAGAGACCATCAGCAGGAGATCCCTGGTTTGTCTCAAATGTTGCTTTATTTTCTTCTTGACTCTGATATTGAGATTGAGGTTGTTCTCCCTCTTCAAGAGATGAAGGCACTTGCTCATCAAGAGTACTCAAAACTTCGAAGATGTTTTGCGTTGATATTTCCTTCATTGTTACTTCTTTTTCTTTGGGAGTGGGGTGACTACTTGTCCCTATTTCAGATTTTTTTCCTTTGGAAGAGTTGCCCTGCTTTGATTTTTGAACTTGTTTCCATTGTTCTCCATTCTCTTTGATAGTTTATTCATCAGCTTTCTTCTTGCACGATCTGGCAAAGTTCATGTATCCATGACAATGTGTGCACTTGAAAGGCAACTACTCATAATCCAGCTCTTGCACATGATTCCAGCCTACCACTGTCAACTTAATAACTTCTAGAAGCCCTACATCTAGGTCCACTTCAACACAAATTCGAGCACAAGTGAATTGTTCTCTTCTTTCAGCTTTATCAATGTACTTCCCAAGAGTGTTTCCTATAGCTTCAAGAGACTTCGTGCTCCAACAATGATGAGGGAGGTGCAGCAACCCAACCCATACAAGAACAACGGAAGGAACATATTGATTCAGATCAAAATCTAGGTTCCATTTGTTCAGATAAAGCCCTTGAGGGCCCATGAAATATGGAGCATTTTAGAAAATTAAATCTATGTCTTCAGAATTCTCAAATAGAAATACATTGTATCCTTTACCAATAAGATTGCTTCGAATTCGTGCCGAGATTAAGGGTTTCCAATTTCTTTGAACCCATCCTTCAATAGCTTTGGGAGATGGCCAAAGACCAGTAAATTGACTAATGAGACCCCGCTTCGCAAAATTCATAGTTGTACGACATGGTTGTTCCACAGGGAATTCCACCGAGGGAATATTGTCAAGTTTCTTGACAAACGTTTGCTAGTTCTGAGAGAGCTTCCTTTTTCCACTTCCTGCAACCAAATTCTTAAAAGCTGTGATTCCATCTGGAGGGGAGGAGCCCCCTCCCATAGCCATAATAAGATCCCCCAGCGCTGAGAGCTCCAAATAAATGCCTCCACAGAGCAGAAACTCGAATCCTGAGCAATCCAAGACCCATTGCTACCTTCAAAACTTCTCTAACGCGGTAAACAGTACTCCAAGACTAGAACAAAGCCAATTCCTGTGCACTTGGAACGATCCACCTCCACGAGCCCGAGCTGGAAGAGCTAGGAAAAACAAAATCCTCCAGCAAGACACCTAAAAACAGAAACCTCAAATGCTTACTCCAATACCAAAGCACCCGCAAAAGATAGAGCTCAAAGAGGCAAGCAGTCACTGAAAGGAGGTCACTCCAAGGAAATGGCAAAGGATCTTGAAAAATTAACAAGAAACTCCAGCTGATGGAGGAAGCCAAAAATGAAGGGATCTCAGCGCAGTCCCCACAAAAGAGAGCACGAAGAGCATGCCCTCCACCAGCATGCAAGCAAGGAGGCTGCTCCAGACATACTAGCTCAACAAGCAAGATTGCAACTGAAATTGATCAAACCAGAGAGAACCGCCAACGCTCTGAAATCAAAATCTTGGAGCAAGTTCTTGGAGCGAAAATTAAGACCAATTTATTATTAGTTTTAAAGAAAGACAAGTAAAACAATTTTTGGAAAACTATTTGATTATATGAGTATTAATGTTACTTCATTCTTTTACTAACATTCACCCTCTTTTTAAATTACTTAAGCAAGTTGGCCATTTCTCTCCCAAGTAGGAATACTTATTAGACATTTTTGTAAATTAAAAAGGGTTTGCACCTCAAGAGAACTTGATCCCTCTAGGTGCTTGATATAACCATAGTTAAGATAAATCTATACTGGTTATAATAAAATTTAAAGGAGTAACAAAAATGGGATATAAAGTCTCCAAAGTTTCCACACTTTGAAAAAAAAAATTTAGAAGACTCTACAATAAGAAAAACTAGAAGAAAACAAAAAATTCACTCCAATTAATGGTGGGCAACTTTACAACCCAAATAATCAATGATCAATGAATGGCAATAATGTGATTCACATGATATGTTATAGAAATGTTATAATGGGATATAAGACTTATGGTATATGTATTAATTTTAGGTTTATAAATTCTATCTATATTATGAGGGTCATTAATACTCTATCTCGAATTAATGGTGGGCAACTTTACAACCCAAATAATCAATGATTAATGAATGGCAACAATGTGATTCACATGATATGTTATAATGGGATATAAGACTTATGGTATATGTATTAATTTTAGGTTTATAAATTCTATCTATAATACTACGTTCTAACTGCTATATATTAATGTTTAATATTTAAAATGTAAATAATTAACCCCAAAAAATCAATGATTAATGAATGGCAACACTATGATTCACATGATATGTTATAATGGGATATAAGACTTATAGTATATGTATTAATTTTAGGTTTATAAATTCTATCTATAATACTACGTTCTAAGTGCTGTATATTAATGTTTAATATTTAATATTTAAATAATTAACAACTTAGATTATCTAAGTTTTTTTTTTGCTAGCAAAGTGGTGGAACTCCTTGATTAAGAGGGTTGTCATTGGCAGGACACTAGGCTTGGACAACACCAACCCTTAACATGGTTGGATTTTTTAGTATCCGACGAGATTAGAACCAGTAACCTTTCAGCTTAGAGAGCGTCGTAATTATTAAAATCTATGATATTTCTTTTTATTCACAAATTTTATCTAAATTAATAGAATCTATGTTATTTTTTTTTATAAAATTTATAGAATCTTTTCTTTATTTTTTTTTATAGTATTTATAGAATCTTTTCCATATCTTTTAAAATCGTACAAACCATTACATCACAAGAAGCACAATTTGCTTTCATAATTTTATCTTTAAATCAATTCACATTCAATATTTAAAATACCAAAATCATAAAAATCTGGAATCATCAAAATACCAACTTTATTCTAACATCCAAAATACTTTCAAAAAATTCCAAATTCATAAATATCTAGAATCAAAATACCGACTTTATTTTATCATCCAAAATACTTTCATAAAATTCCACTTGCTTGTGTTCTACGACTCTAAGCTCAATAAGATTTGAACCTGCGTCACTAACATATGAATAGACTCACAAGGAGCCTTTTTCTTTACAACGTACATGACAACAACCGCATAAAAGACATATATGGATCTTAACCGCATCTAACATAGCAACGCACATATGATTTAACTAAATAATTGCGACGGAGCACAAGTCAAAATATCATCACATTCATTCCGTGCTGTGAGAATACCGGTGTGCAAGCCCGCATAAATGGTTGTAGTACTGTCTCGTTTTTAGCTTGAGCCATGACTCCTCCTGTATCCCGGAAAAGGCTCGCAAGTCAGATGGACGAATCTCTTTCCCACCACGAATCTGAAACAGATTCAGAAGAAGAAGAAGCAGAAGAAGTATTCATTGAATCCCTTGCGCACCACGAATCAGACTCTGAAGAAGAAGAAGAGGATGAAGAAGTATTTGACTGCGATGAATGGGCACCTCCGGCTCGCGTGTTCGATCCCCATCCCTGCCCAGATCCGTCAAATACTGAGAAGCCCGTTCGCGTTTATGCAGACGGAATTTACGATCTGTTCCACTTCGGCCATGCTCGATCTCTAGAACAGGCCAAGAAATCGTGTGCTCTGAATTCTACTCTTTGTGATTTTTGTTTGTTGTCAATTGCCGTTTTCTGTTTGGACGAAAATTGAAGGAAATTGGGGTTGGGGTTTGTAACAGGTTCCCGAACGTTTATTTGCTTGTCGGATGCTGTAGCGATGCGGTCACGCACATGTACAAGGGCAAGACGGTGATGACCGAAGCCGAACGCTATGAATCCCTTCGCCATTGCAGGTATGTCATGTTATGTCAGGGTAATCTTTGCAATTCTATAATTTTAATTTTATTTTTAACTGCATAGATCCTCAAGATTGACTGGTATCTCTACCATCAAAATTGCCCATGATTTGCACATAGCTTTGAAATACAGCACTTTGATAAATTACCTAGGTTTAGTAAACAATGAGATGTGGTAGAATATCTCATAATTGGGCAGAGTAACATGGTACCAAGCTTTAGGCGCGATTGAACCTAGGTCTCTGTGAAGAAACTCACTTGATTTACCCGCGTGACAGAGCTATAATAGGGGAATTAAGCTTTAGCTAACTGTATCTTGAGAATTAATTAGGTGTTGTCGTTAATGTTGGTTTTCTAGTTACTTAATGCGGGCGTGGATTTTCAGTCTGAAGTTTTGTGACAGCAGCATGTCGATGGATAGAGAGTTTCTTCGATATGTAAATTTGCTGAAGATTTTTTTTATCTAACTCAGAGAATCTGAAGTTTTGCACAGATATCTTTTACTCAGGGTTATTTTGGTAAAAAAAAGGGATGCAAACATATTAACAGAATTTGGTTGATAGTTACAATCACTCCAGTTCTATCTGGAGGCACGGGGCAAAAACTGACGAAATTCAGCCACTTTCCTTTGTAGAATTTGGCTCATTGTCTTATAATTTGCTCGGTTTTGGTTCATCGCCGCTCTACCGCTCGAAACATATTTGGATAATAGTAAAATGCATGGGGATATCAGTTCTGTGAATTTCCTGGGGATTGGTGTGACACCAGACGAGAGAGAATATGATAGAATATAATTTTATTAAACGTTCACGAGATCAAGGATCTATAGGATGGAGGAGTTACAAGTTGAGGTGCCCAGCGCTTCTGAATATATAGTAAATAGATATGATTAACACGATTGCCGATTCAAAGGTTAAATGATGATACAAAATAGAATACCTCCATAGGAGGGGTTCGAGGCTCCAGCAACTGTTGGCTGCTTCAAAACTTGGGGCTTGTTCAAAGTGTTGCTGTCTTTGTATTAACCATGAGTACATATTTATAAGACACGTTTGTTATAAAATTGGAAACAGAAAATAATTGTAGATCTTTACTGTAGGATAGACTGCATGACAAAATAACTTTCCTCACACATGGATGCTAAAAATAGCTTTTGTCTACAATATACAACGTTTAACGCTAAAAATAGACTAAACCCTTGTGATACATCATCGGTTTTATGTTGACAGGTGTGAAGTGACTTTGCTCATAGATTTAGGTAATATGGCTCGTTGCCTATTATCTCACAAATGAATGTTGGAGGATGGACAGCATACTCTGCTGGAATGCTTGAAATTTAATAATTTATGGCACTGCATCCCCAAAAATGCTATAATATTATTCCATTAAAAATAGGCAACGTTCAAAACGTACTTCAGTCAGAAGAGCAAAGGATGATAGGAGATTTTGTCATAGAATTCCTAAAAGATGAAAACCAGGTCATTGAATCTATAAGCATTGGGGTATAGTCAGATGCTTGTTTTTTAAGGTCCAACAAGACCAATTTAGTTTGAGGGGACAAGAAGTGCATGTGCACTTATTTGATTCAAGATTCAATTTGTATTTAACAATGTTGCAAATATTGTTTCGGGAAATATATTGCGGAGGGTCCAGAAATTAACTTATCAGAAATATTGGGTAAAATATTGGAAAATAACAGCAAGCATTAGCTTGATCTGAAAAACTCAGAAAATATCGAAAATATTGGCAACCTGAAAAACTCAGAAAAAAATTGGAAATACTGGGAGAAATCAGAGATATCTGCAACGCTGGTATTTTCTATTGACACCATGATTAGTGCTGCATTTAGAAGGGGTATATGATTGCATAGAATTTTAAATACCCTTTTGTCATGGTTGCTTGACACAGATGTGTATTTTTAATTCTTAGGAGTAGCATAAAAGTAGATGTTCTTTTTGGAAGGCTATATTGAGAGATCTGTTTTAACGCAATTATATATTATTATAATTGTTATAGGCAAGTAGTTGATAATCAACAATTATGTTCTGTATTTTTTTCAAAGTTGAGCCATTTTTAAAGGATAAATAGATAAAATTAAGCCAGAAGTATCCTTTAATGGGCTGAATTATACTCTTTCAGACTGATATAGTTGTAAGTGAAAGCATTTAATGAAGTGATTTGCAGAAGGACTAAATGTTTGAGCATCTTCATCTCTGTGATTATCAGTGCTATATTTTTTATTGAAGTGCTTGGTATTCTGTTAGATTTTATGATTTTGTTTTGTTTTTGCCCGCATTAGGCTGTATTAGACTCCAGAGGGATGCGCTTTTTGAAATGCTGTTATTAGAGATCTGTTTTTAGGCAAAGGTATATATTATTAACGTTGTTTCTGAAGCAAGTAGTTGATAATTAACAATTATGTTTAGTATTTTTTTAGATGAGCTGATTTTAATGGATAAAATTTAAATAGATAAAAAAGCAGACATTTTTATAATGTGCTAAATTATACTCATTCAGACAGATCATCTTTTTATAAGTGATAGCATTTCATGAATTGATTACGGAAGAACTTTGTTTAATGTTTGAGCAACTTTATTGCAGTGATCATCAGTGTTGTATTTTGATTGAAGCGTTTAGTGTTCTGTTAGCTTTTATGCTTTTCTTTTGTTTTTCCTTGCATTAAGTTGTATTGGACTTTAGAGCATATGTAGGTTTCTGTTGATTTTTCTTTAACATTGTTTATATGATATCTTAAAACAATTAGCCACTAGAAGATCACTGAAAGAACAACGTGCACAAAAACATAAGAACGCAAGAACACAGAGATTTTCCTCGGGTAAACCACAAGGGAGAAAACCCCGCAAAACTTCCTCAGTATAGAACTCAACCAGTGCAGTGTAAAACTCAGACAACAGCTGCTCCCTTTTTTCTGGCGTACTACTACTTCTCTCTCTCGCTAAGAACAACTTGAGTGAGTGTGTCTAAATGAAGAGGAGCGCCTTCCTATTTATATTCTTCTGTTGACTTGACCTCTAACTTGGTGGGGCTGACTTCACTAGCTCTCGGGGCCGACTTGTCCAACTGGACATTGCAAATAGCATTTATTATATTGACACTTGTGTACTAATGACCCGACTTACATTCAGAGATTTACATTGCTTCTTTTAATGATACTGACAAGACCAAACTCATCTCCCGAAGGAGGAATACAATACTACTTGGAATATCTTTCGAAGTTACAATAAATTAACACTCCCTCTTAACTAGGAAGGTATTCAACATCTGCTATTACAACTGTACAATTGTCTGGTGAGACTCTATATGTCATAGGAAGTTTTGGAACATTGTCTAACATCTTCATCGTCGATCTCAGCTGGAACATCTTCTGTAATCTTCATCTTGTAGTCTTCGTCTTTCCTGCATTCTCGAACATCTTCTATTTGTCTTCTACTTAACCATCTTCTAGATCTTCTTCTTGTAGTCTTTGTCTTTTTTACATTCTCGAACATCTTCTATTTGTCTTCTACTTAACCATCTTTTGGATCTTCTTCTTGTAGTCTTTGTCTTTTGTACACTTTGGAATATCTTCTATTTGTCTTCTACTTGAATCAACTTCTGGACCTTCTTCTTGAAACATCGGTATGTGAATACTGAATCATCGTTTGTCTGTATCGTCATTATGAGCACTGGATATTAGATCAGTATGAGAATACTGAGACATCTTTATCTTCATTATCTGCAATATCCGTGTAAGGATATTGATAACATCAACAGTTTTCGTCAGCTAGTTAGTGCTAAAAACTCAACAACAACTAATGCTAGAGCATCATCTACATAATCAACATAGAGATGCTGAAACATCGATATCATCATCGGTATAGGAATACTGAAGTAACATGTAACTATAATCATTAGTGTATCATTACTGATGTGGACTCAATCAATCACTGGTCAAGAAGCAAACAAACATCACAACAACACCATAATAATTATTGACAACCATCATCATATCAAATAATCATCAAGCATGACATCAATCATCAACAGCTAGCAGTATAGCAATACTGTAGTAATCAACAATCATCAACTACTAACAGTATACGAATACTGTAGCAATCATTAAGCAACTCATCAGTCATCAACAATCAGTATAGCAATACTGTAACAACCATCAAGCTTTTCAACAGTCATCAACAGTCAACAGTATAGCAATACTGTAATAACCATCAAGCATCTCAGCATTCATCAACAATCAGTATAGCAATACTGTAACAACCATCAAGCTTTTCAACAGTCATCAACAATCAACAGTATAGCAATACTGAGGATACATCTTGCCCTTCATCTTCTTCGGAGCAACATCACGGTGAGTTATCTGGTAGATCCATCCAGGCATTTTGTCTAACTTACCAACTCTTTCGAGCCAAACAAGCCTAGTTAGACAGATGGAACTCCCTGGGGACCAAACAAGCCTTGTCTGGCTTACTAACCCTTTCAGGCCAAACAAGCCTAGCCAGACATACTAATCCCCCTAGGATCGACAGGTCTTTTGTCTGGCTTACTAACCCTTTCGGGCCAAACAAGCCTAGCTAGATGTACCCTCCCTTAGATTGACCTACTCACCATTGCATCCAACATCTACTATCACTCCCTCTTTCAAGAGAGGTCCTTTCGGACTACACCAAGCTTGTCTCGAAAGTATTCAAACTTTACAGGAACCAGAGGCTTAGTCAATACATTTGCTACTTGTTCCTCAGTGGGAACATACTTGAGCTTTACAGCTCCCTTCTACACCTTATCCTGAATGAAATGATATTTGATCTCTATGTGTTTCGACTTATCATGAAATACGGGATTCTCTGTCATCTTGATACAACTTTGATTATCACAAAGGAAATCAGTGACGTCTATCTCTGCATCGAATAATCCCGACAACATCTTTCGAAGCCATACTGCTTCGTTGCAAGCTGAACATGCTGCAATGTATTCTGCCTTTGCTGTACTCAATGCAATACTGGTCTGCTTTCTATTGAACCAAGAGATCGTGCCAGATCCCAAACTGAAACAACATTTTGATGTACTTTTCCTATCTTTGGCACTTCCGCCCCAATCTGAGTCTGCATATCCATGCAACTTGATCTCTCTACTGTATGTATATCTGAGCCCATAATCTAAAGTTCCCTTTAGATACCTCATCACATGTTTTGCACCAATTAGGTGAATGTGTTTAGTATTCACCATGTACTGACTTAAGTTGTTTACTGCAAAACATATATCTGGTCTAGTATTGGTGAGGTACATCAACGAACCAATGATCTGTCTATATAGCATGGCATTAACAGCTTATGAGGTGTCATCATTCAATAGCTTCAAACTAGTAGTCATCGGAGTAGTCATAGCTTTACAATCTAGCATTCCAAATCTTTTTAAGATTTCAACAGTGTACTTTCCTTGATTTAGAAAATCTCATCTGAATGTTGCCATACTTCAAGACCTAAAAAGTAGTGCATCATTCCAAGGTCTTTCATTTCGAATTCTGCAGCAAGCCTCTTCTTACATTTGATAATCGACTTATCTTCTCTCGTAAAAAACAGATCATCTACATATAGTAACAAAATTAAAATTCCATCTTCATCAACCTTGTAGTAGAGGTTGGAGTTTGCTTTACTCTTAGTAAAGCCTAAGCTCATTAGGAATCCATCGATCCTTCCATATCATGCTCTGGGTGCTTGCTTTAATCCATACAATGCTTTCTTTAGTCGGCATACATGAGTCTTCTGATCATTGATCTCGAATCCTTGCTGTTGTTCGATATAAACTTATTCTTCAATCACTCCATTTAGAAATGCTGTCTTTACGTCCATTTGATGTAGCTTCCATTTCATGTTGGAGGCCAAGGCAAGAACAGTTCTTATAGAGGTGTATCTAGCTACTGGGGCAAAGGTCTCTTCATAATCAATTCCCTCTTTCTGAGCGAATCTTCGGGCTACAAATCCAACCTTATATTTTTCTATACTTCCATCTGCTGAGTGTTTGGTTTTGAATATCCATTTAGAGGATACCACTGACTTGTCCTTTGGTCTAGGTACTATTTCCCACACATCATTCTTCATAATGGATTGGTATTCCTCGACCATTGCATCAGCCCACTCCTTTTGTTTTATTGCTTCTTCAAAACAAGTTGGTTCTTTATCGACCAGATCACACATCAAGGCCATGTAACTGGGGTATGACTTTGGCTTCTTTCTCTCTCGGATGGCTCATTCGGGAGCACCAAGTCTTTTTGCTTCTTCAATTGCTTCACGAGCCCAGGCAGGTTTTCTCTTTCGAGAAATCAGTTCACTTGGTAAATCTTCAAGTAGCTGAGGTTCTGTCATATCATGCTCTTCAGTTATCGGGTCTTCTTCTTCAACTCTGACTTCATTAGGACTTTCAATAGTTTTGGGAGTTTCATGCTCCTCTTCATCTTCCTTGTCTTTTCTTGATTTTCTTAAGGCTGAATCTTCGTCAAATGTAACATCTCTGCTAAGTTCAATTTGACGGTACCCTGGGATATATATTCGATAGGCTTTTGACTGTCCACTATATTCTACGAACAATCCTTTCTTTCCTGAAGGATCTAATTTTGATCTTTTCTCCTTAGGAATATGAATGTATACAGGACAACCAAAAATTTTTAAATGACTTACCTCTGGTCTTTCTTCGAAAAACATTTCTTCTGGAGTTTTATTCCCAAGAGCACCGTGAGAGATTCGATTATGAACATATACTGTTGTTCTTGCTGCCTCTGCCCATAGGTACATTGGGAGATCTTGATCATGTATCATAGCTTTCACAGCTTTCACAGCTTCCATGATGGATCTGTTCTTTCTCTTCGCCACACCATTTTGTTGTGGATAGTAGGGAATGGTGAGCTCCCTCTTAATCTCGACCTCTTTATAGAAATCAATGAATTCATTTGAAGTAAACTCTCCTCCATTATCTGATCTTAGAATCTTGATTTTCTTTTCAGAAAGGTTTTCTACTAGGGCTTTAAACTCTTTGAATCTTTCAAACACTTCATCCTTCTTTTTCAAGAAGTATATCCAAGTTTTTCTGGAGTAGTCATCAATGAAGGAGGCATAGTAAGAGTACCCACTTAATGAAGTGGTTTGCATTGGCCCACAGATATTTGAGTGAATAGTATCTAGGATCCCTTTTGCCTTACTATTACTTTTCGGAAAGGATTCTTAGTATTCTTCCCTTGTGCACATCCCTTGCACACTCCTTCATGTTTTATATGAATTTCTGGTAAACCAGTTACCACCTTGCTTACGACTGAAAGAGCTTTGTAGTGAACATGAGCAAGCCTTCTGTGCCATAGCTCACTTGGATTGATGGTACTGGTTGTTAATGCAGAATTTGTATGTCCCTTTAGTTTGTAGAGACCTCCTTCTTTAACTCCAATCTCTATTGCATCATCGATAGTTTTGCCTTTGGTCCACATGAGGACTTTTCCATCTATAAAGGCAACTCTGAAGCCTTTCTTGTCTAAAGCTGAAATGGAAAGAAGATTCTTCTTTAGTCCTGGGACATATAGGACATCCTTCATCTTCATAGGCTTTTCGGAATCCAATTTATAAGATGCTTCTCCTAACCCTTTAGTGGGATATTGGGAATCATCTCCAAGCATTACTTTGTGTGGAGATTCCTTTTGTTAAAGGCATGAGAGTGACTCCTTGAAACCAGTCATGTGCTTGGAGGCACCACTATCAATCAACCAGGTATCATTTCTTGGTGAGACTGATCCAGTTAGGGCAGAGATCAAAACATACTCTTCACTGGAATCTTCATCCTTCTTTGCTTCCTCTTCTTCTTCTTCTCGGTCACTGTCTTCAACAACATGTGCTTGAAACCTTCTCATCTTCTTGAGTCTTTTTGCTTTCATGGGACAGTTAATTGCAATGTGTCCTAACTTGTGACAGTTGAAGCATTCAAAGCTTGAGAAATCTCTCTTGGGTCTTTTAAACCCTTGAGTCTTAGGAGGATGGTCATTACTCTTTCTTTTGCCTTTGGTATGGGCAGTTAAGGCTTGATCTTCATTGTCATTTAATTTTTCTTCTCTGGCTGCTATCCTCTCTTCTTCTTGGACACATTCTTCCCATAACTTTCGGAATTTGGTTAGTTTCCTCCTTGAACAAATTCCTCGGATGAAAGCTTCCCAATCTCTTGGAAGGCCATTCAAAGTTGTCATTACAACTTTTGCTTCTTCAACCATGTCATCGATGGCTTCTAATTGATCCTTGATTTGAGCTACTCTTGTAAAGTAAGATTGCATAGTCTTTGACTTCTGAGCTCTTACACTTTTGAGTTGATTTCTTAGGGTCATCTTCCTATTAATGTTTCTTCCTTCAAATAGCCCTGATAGGGCATCAAACATTTCTTTTGGAGTCTCCATGGATGATACTTGAGGAATCAGGTTATCTTTGATTGAGTCAACTATGATTCTTTTACCTATGATAATATCATTCTTGTGCTTGGTTTTAGCTTCAACTTCTTCTGGTTCTTTCACTTCCTCTTTCACAAATTTGTCTAGATCATTCTCTTGGAGGATGAGCATGATTCCGTACTTCCATGCACTGAAGTTTTCAGTCCCTTCAAGCTTTTCATCTAGCTTGGTATTCTTTGTCATCTTTAGAAAACTGAGAACCTCAAATGGATATAGATAGAAGGATACTTACTTGTAGAAAGCAACTCCTGACTCACCTTCTTCCTCAGGTCGTAGGGTTTGGAGTAGAAACCCTAATTTTGCAGCTGGGATCACAGGTGGAGCTGAGTGGTGGAAAAGATGCGCCCTCATGAGGCAAGGTAGACTGTATCTTCCTTTTTTTGAGATTGATGATGAAACCCTAGAAAACTGAAACCCTAGCTTGTCCTGGCAACAATAACAGGTCCAAAATTGAAAATTCTTGGAATTTAGTTCTGTCACCATAGAAAGATGCGCCCTTTAGAGGCGAGTTGGAGGAGCCCTCTTTTCTGGTTGATTTGTCGAGGGATTTGTTAAGAATAACAAACCCTAGTTGTGCAGTGTCTCCTTTCAGGGTGGCTCTGATCCCATGTTGATTTTTCTTTAAAATTGTTTAGATGATATCTTAAAACAATTAGCCACTAGAAGATCACTGAAAGAACAACATGCACAAAAACATAAGAACACAAGAACACAAAGATTTTCCTTGGGGAAACCACAAGGGAGAAAACCCCGCAAAACTTCCTTGGTATAGAACTCAACCAGTGCAGCGTAAAACTCAGACAACAACTGCTCCCTTCTTTCTGGCGCACTACTACTTCTCTCTCTCGCTAAGAACAGCTTGAGTGAGTGTGTCTAAATGAAGGGGAGCGCCTCCCTATTTATATTATTCTGTTGACTTGACCTCTAACTTGGTGGGGCCGACTTCACTAGCTGTCAGGGCCGACTTGTCCAACCGGACTTTACAAATAGCATTTATTATATTGACACTTGGGTACTAATGACCCGACTTACATTCGGAGATTTACAATGCTTCTTTTAATGATACTGACAAGACCAAACTCATCTCCCGAAGGAGGAATACAATACTACTTGGAATATCTTCCGAAGTTACAATAAATTAACAGTTTCTTGGGTGGAGTGGGAAGTGCCCAATATAAGATAATATTAATAATCAGTCATACATATAAACATCAATTAATTTTTTTTTCCGGAAACTTCTATTGCAATATTTATTGAGCAACACTTGGTGCAGAAATGTCTTGCTTAGTTGATTATCATGCCTGGGCACAAGGTCCAAATGTAGTCACCCCAGATATTGACTGCTGACAACAATGGAGTTTATGAGGATGGACCTTGATGTCTGCATTCAACAATTTGAACCATGTTGCTGCTAGACCATGTGCTCATGTCCAGATTAATGGTGCATAAGTCATGACAATTCAAATAATGTGTACGATAGCTGTATTGTGCCTATCATCATTCATGATATATCTATATCTCCATTTTAGACATATTCAGTCCTTTACTGCTATCTGCCCTGTTTGTCCTAAAATATGCACTTGACTGCTAAAGCACAGAGCTTAGGCATCTAATATTGGATGATTAGATTGGGTTTGGTAGATGGATCAGTGAGACTGTATAAGGAAGGATAGACAGGCAAAGAACTTAGCTGCAGATCATAAACATACCATTGGCATGGAATCATATAAAATATTGTGGATCAAAGACAATTGAACTGCATATCAGACTTAAGCTCATGTAATGATGGATGGAAGAATGGAGAATATAACAGGAAGTAGAGCTTCCATCAATCAGAGATCCTTTCTAAAAAATGGATTGACAGGGTACTTGAATGGAGCATGAGAATGACAGGCAGTCACAGCAAATACTTTTATGCTCGAGAACCTCTCATTCATAGGCAGCCATTGATACTCAACATCTGCAATTCATTGAAGTAAGAAGACAAAGAAATGACCCTGTGAATGTTCTCCACTTAGCATTCGATGTTTGTGTGGTAACTGAAGTTTTCCTTACGACTGCTTTGTCGTTTAGCATTTTGGACAGTCAACTAATCTTTTAAGATTTGCACTGATGCTTGAAACTTGATACCTGTGATACTCAAACGCTTGAACTCTCAACCACACAATTCCTGTCCACATCTTGTTGACATCAAGTCCACAAAACTTTGAAACAAAAATTACCTTGCCAGAGCATGATTGATGGGCAAATGAACTTTGTGATGAATGGATACTTTCTGGACACATTCTCGTTTAAGATCTCTTGCAGCTTGCTACTGTTGATGACAGATCGAATGGGATAGGCGCACCCAATAGACAGACCCATTGAAACCAACTGAGAGTATTTGATTGTAATTTTGGCACTCAGGTGGTCTCCGCGTACTCCATAATCTGGGCTTAGGCTCAAGTGTTGGCGTTCAATTAAAATTAATGCAATGGGAATAATTCCATATACAAACCGTTTCAAAGCATGCTCAATGTAATATGCAAAATTAAAGGATCCATAGGTTCATCCTTTGCGGACTTTGGCACTTGCTGACTCGAGTATTTATGTGACAGCCCACATGCAACCAACAAATGAGACTTGACGTCTTTATATTGACTGCTGTCCTAGCCATTAGACAACGTGTAATGTGTTTTTAACTCCCAGTGAGCTTTGACTTCGACACATAACTATACTTTGGTGTGCGTATTTAGTGCGATGGTTTGAGATAGGGCTCGATGTGTGATGGGCCCAAATACTTTTTTTGCAAAAGAAAACAAACAATGGCTATTGGATTTGAGCCCACGTGAACATATGACTTGTCATGACTTGGGCATAAGATATGAGAAAAAAAGACAAAACCCATGCTTTTATAAAAATGAAAAACCCACGACTTAATAAAGATCCACGTAACATGGCTTCTTTGTGAAATAAAGTGATTTTTTTTAATAATTTTTTAACCAAAAATTTAAATTTTAAAATACTCATAAGAATTATTAATTTATAAAAATTAGTAAGTCTTTTAAAAACAAAAACTTTGGAGGTAATATTTTATAAAAGGTATAAATATAGGACTTTCATCAAACGACAATTTTGGGCTGAGGAGAGTTTGAAATTTTTTACCCGAGACTGGCAAAGTTCCAATATTTTGACAAGATTAGCTTGGCGAATTGAAACAAGAACAAAGGAGTAATGATGAATACCTTGGTCTATTGGAATGCAATAAAATGCACAGGATTCATTGAACTCGATGGAAAGGTAACCATATCATGGATGAAAATCAGAGCTTTGGCACAATATTGCTACATGTTTGAACTTTCTGGCAGCGAAAATCAGGTCACTTTTTACCTACGCGCTGCCGGAATCTAAAATTTTTGATGGGGCAGATTGTGGTATTAACATGCCCTATAATTTGATGGATGACCTGCTGGCCTCTTTTCTTATAAACACTTGATGCTAGCTTTAAGGATTGACACTGGTACTAGAGCAACTCTCAGGAGATCAGTGCACATTTCTACTAATTCTTGTTGTCGCCTTATGATTGTTATTCATCCTCACTGTCATTCAACTTCCAAGTATTTTTTGTCCTTGTTCTTGCATTTGTGTATTCTCCCAGTTTCTTTCCCATTTTTATCATGTTTCCAATTTCTAACCAGTATTGTCCATTCTTGGTCTCCACGCCATCAAACGAATGTTATATTTATAACTAGTTAATTGTTGATAATCACAGTTGGAATCTGCTATAACATGTTTATAACTGAAGTAGTTGAAAAGCTCAAGTTTTAATTTTATCGCTTGACTATTTTATCCTAACAGACTTTCCAAATGAGCAAGTAATATATTCAGGTCAAAATGGAAACACCTAAATGTGCTAAAATATTTTAAAATCCAAAACTAATGTATGCATTTATAAATGAGATCAACTTATTTGAGAACCAAGAAAAACGGCTACAAAATATTTATGGAAATTCCTTAAAACAGTACCTTTATTAACATTGGAAAATCTTTTTAGACAATACACAAGATGAAGATAACATTCATGAGAAGGTAGACACTGGCTCAGGTGTAGCAGTCTCCATGGCAGTATGGATGCTGCACTTGGTTGAGTATTTAGTCTCTTACAAGACTACTTGCAACAAAACGGTTCAAAGCACATTCATTGAAGTAGTAAGCATAGATGCATGTTCTGTTTTCATCTAGCAGAATTTTTCAGATAAAAAGGCATTTTCCTTTCTTCCTGCAAAGCGGAAAAGACTACAATGTTCTTGGAAAAAATAAATTAATGGACAGAATTTTCATGCGCAGAAGATTAAATCGCAATTGCATTTAATTTATCTAGCTGTATGGTCTATGGAGTAGAGAAAAACATAAAATCCTTCACAATTAGATAAGCTGATTGAATGTACTTTAATAGACGATAAAGTAAAATAAGTCATTGGGTTAGGGATGTCCAGTGCACAGTTGCACCATCTTGCCTTGTCTAAAAGTTCTAAAGAAATCCGGGGAAGAATTAAATAAGTTGTTTGGGTTAAAGCTTAGAATGATAAGTTTATTTTATTGTATTCACACAAAGCCAATTTCCTTTGCAGTCCCTAGAGACCATGGTTTCAGCCATGCTATAAGATGAGAATCATGAAGATGAGGGAGAAGATATTGAAGAAAGAGTCTTTTTCAGTGAAGGAAAAGGCAACTCAGATAGAAAGCCTGGAAAAGATGAAGGAACCACTAAGGAAGGAAGAACTTGCTTATTATGTGGGAAATCAGGCTAGGGCATCTTGGGATTGTGAAATTTGAGAAGCCGAGGTGCTAAAGGGTAGCGTTACTACAAAGAAGAGGTAATGTGACAAGGTTATTTGGAATTTAGATGATGGAGATGTAGATAGTGAAGAAGGTGATGCTGAACCCAGTAGCAACTACTTGTTTTGGTTAGCAACTTGGGCAAGTCTCAAGAGAAAGGTCACAAATGTTGGGATGCCTAGTTTGATTGATCTTACAGAGCTGAAAGGGTATCTAGTTTCAAGTGGGTGGGATTTTGCCTTGAAAATGGGGGCATCGACAATCCCATAGAACATGAATGAAGAGGCCTGTATCGAGAGATGAAGAGAAGCCAAAGACATGACATATAACTAGGTTACCATCCTAGAGAACCATTGAGCACTGCCTAGATTCTTTGGTGGATGGTGATAGACCCACATGTGGTCTTCAAAATTTGGGGTCAACTCTTCCCTATGAAAGTTTTTGGGCTTTCATATTAAGGTGAGGTAGATAATTGAAAATTATTATTTCCATATCAAGGTGTTTGGTGTGTGAACACCCCACCTAGATTTGTAAATAAAGAGAAGTTGAAGACATGACATATAACTAGGTTACCATCTTGTGAAACCACTGATAATAAGATAAGATAAGATAATATTATTAATGTCCAACGAATGACCACAAAAAGGCCAATGGGATTGCTAGTATAACAATGTATAGTACAAAGTGGGAGTGCCAAATTTGCTCCTAGAAAAGCATATCTGATCCAAGCTAATCTAATCTATGCTAAAGCCTAAATAAGATATAGGATCTAAAGTTGAGCAATATAAAGCAAAGTGGAACCATGGATGAAGTTGTTGAAAACCGAAACCAAGGGAACTCCCAATCTGTGGAATAGGATAATGTCTCGCCAAAGTTCCTTGGATCAAGGCCTCTTGAAACAACTTGCTAAGGATGAGGGAGGGGGGAAGGATGACATCCCTCTTTTGAGACAAAGGTCTCAATACATGTATTTGCATCTCTCATAATATTCGAGGTCGAAAGGAGGAAGTTTTGAATAGAAAGACAGATCAAAGGATTTGGTCGTACCAAAAACTGAGCAATACAAAGCAAAGTGGAATTAGAGAAGGTAGCTGAGAATCGAAACAAAGGGAACTCCCAATCTTTGTGGAGGAGGATATTGTCTCGCTAAAGGGACTTAGATAAAGGCCTTTTGAAGTAGCCTATTGATGATGAGGGAGGGGGGGGGAGGCAACATATCTCTCTCTCGACAAAGGTCCCAGTGCTTGTATCTGGGCACTGCAACTAGTTACCCACGTGTCTTGATGGATGGTGGTTGACCTATATGCAATCTTCAAAATTTTTAGTCATCCTTTAGTTTGCAAATCTCTTCCTATAGTTTTTTTTGAGCTTTTGTATTAAAGTAAGGTGGATAGTTGAAAAATATTAGTTTTGTATTAAGGGGATGCTGGTTATTAGGACTAATAATATTTGGATTCAAAGGTCAGTAAATAATAAAGGGTCATTAGAGTAAAGTGCAGGTAGTTATGAGAATATTGGCCCAACTAATGAATGATTGAAGAAAGTCATATCTATTTAATTGTAGCATTGGATTCCTTTTTGTATCTCTTTTGTGCCTATTTTTTTTCATGTTTGTACAAAGCTGTAATTGCTCTTTTTCCCTCCTTGCCTTTTGCATGAGTGATAATTGACTTTTATTACATTATTCTTTCTATTATTTTTCTCCTTAATGTCCCTAAGTTCTCTTACTCCAAGGTTGTTATATAAGTTGTTATACAACCTTTTATTCCTCTTGAGCCTTATTCTAGCTTCTCTAACTCCAAGGTGGTCTTTGAATTTTGGCATTCCATAGTATTTTTAACTATAGCACAGTCTTTAGACATCATGAATGTACCCCCTCCTTCACATGCTTTGCCCCAAAGCAATGAGTTTTTGATGTTGAACTATTTCTATGTTTTCTCATGTAGCATCCTCTAAGGGAAAATCCTTTCATTGAATGATGTACTATGACAATACCCTATTGCTCAATTTGTTTTCTCTAGTGGCCACAACATATATTGGAATCATTGTCCTCATCATCTAGAGAAGGCAAGGTATTCAAACCACAGTTGCATGGAGATGCATCCCGTGGGGTAGGAGACGTATCTCTTTGTCTCTTGAAGTATTGAGTATGGGGAGACACCTTACGAGGCAAAGGAAGTCTCTTGAAAGTTTCTTGATCTTTCTTGCGTGGAACCCTATGTTTCCTCAAATTTAAAAGAACCTAATATTTGTTTAATTAGCCATAGATCCACCACTATACATATTCAATTATGATCCATCTTTCAAATGGAAGAATAGAAGTTATCAATCATCTATTCGAACAAGCCATTATCTGTCTATTGGCAATGTGTTGTTGTCAATGATAAGATAATTTTTTTAATGTCCAACTACTGACCACAATTAACTCAAAGGCACTGCTAACTACAACAATTATAAACAAAAGGTGGGAGTGCAAAGGCCACTCCTATAAAAACATACAGAAGCATGATAAAAGGAGCTTTAAAATATGCTTGTGCTAGATAAGGTCTCTAGTCTAAGACGATGTAACAAAAAAACAAAGTAGTCTTGTAGAAACATGCAAGTACCATTGAGAACCCAAAAACAAAACCATCTGAGTTCCTATGGATACCAAAACCTGAGGGATGTAGGATGGAAGTAACTAACAACAATGTACATGTCTTAGGGGAGGGGGTGCATGCCATTGATCTTGACCCACATGAATCTAGCGAAATGGTCTAAGGTAACCATGGTGACTTTGCCACAGAGGGACTTTTGGAACAAACAAGTCACACTGCTTGAACCAAGAACTTTTTTGGAACTCTTGGTTTCTTGTTTATAGATTGATAAGTAGTAATACCTTGGATAGTTTAAAATGATCTTGGTGGGGCACTTTTGGTTCTTGGTCAAAAGTAGAATATCACATGGTTGGATTGCATTGTTAATCAAGTTAGGGGAAGACCAAAATATTCCATTATAGTTCGACCATCCAATGGAGACTTTGCACCCATTACCTTGTCATTTTGAACCGGGGGTGATTATTTGCAAATTTTATATATACACAACCAATAACACTTGAGGGAATAAAGGAAGTAACAACATAGTGGAATAGGCTTACCAATTTTAACAAGGCATTTTTGCCATTTTCATTTTGATTTATTCAAGTTGTGAAAGTTTTGGGTTAGTTTATGTTTTATTTTAAAAAATTAACAACTTTGCACACCAATTCAGTAAATTACTTTGTAACACAAGATAAATTTCAAGATGCACAACAATACTAAATAAAATTCCAACATAGTGCTAGATGCAAACTAGTATAAGAGTAGGACAAATTAGAACATAAGTTTCATCTCTTTCAACTATAGCACTCCTTTTCAATGGTTCCTGTGCTAAAATTGGTCCTTGAGATGCAAAACATTGTAGCAACAATACTAAAACACAATATAACATTAGTACTAAAACAAAATATATAACAACAATACTAAAACAAAATGTATAACAATAGTACTAAAACAAAATATATAACAACAGTACTAAAAGGTTAATTGAGATCTGGTTTGGATCTGCCTTATACTCGGACACTTTTGGAATCAACTCGTCACTATAAGGGCAAGCCGCCAAAAGGAACGAATGCCATAACTTGAGAGAGAGAGAGAGAGAGAGAGAGAGCAGTGGTTAAGGTTAAATACAGTAGCAAGCAATATGACCCAGTCACCAAAAGTGAAAACCCCAACAGTGACACTCAACCCCAAACACTGTTAGGTACTAGCAGGATTACAACCAGCTCAAGAAGATTGACACAAGTCACAGCTCAGATGAGGCCAACAATGTCAAGTCTGACTCTTAGTAGCCCACAAGAATCATAGCTCTGTCCAAGCTTCCCACAAAGATCACACCTCTGTCCAAACACCTCATAGAGGTGACAACTCAAGTTCATTGAGCACACATAAGGTCACAACCCAGCATAGGAGACATCCAATAATCATAGACTAGGTTTGAACAACCATACAAGGGTCACTACCCACTCTAATAATCAGCAGAAATGTTACAACCCAAGTCTAGGCAGCTAATAGTGGTCACGACCCAGACTAAAAATATAGTAGGTAGCAACACAAACTTACCCACATAACAAGCCATAGTAAATAACAAATCCCAAAATAGGTCACAAATCAGTCAAAGGCATAGGGATCATAAATAAGGTCATGCAACAACCCAAGGAACACACACAGTCATGGCCCAGCTCAATGAGCACAAAACAGTCATGGCCCAACTCAAGGAGCATAGAAACAATCACTACCCAACTCAAGGAGCACAAAACAGTGATGGCCCAGCTCAAGGAGCATAGAAACAGTCACTACCCAGCTCAAGGAGCACAAAACAGTCACAACTTAGTTCAGGACTAGCCACAAACAAGCGTGGACCTACATAAACAGTAGCGGCAGATAGAGAGTCTGAGAAAGAGGTGGTGGTAGCTCAAACCAAAAAAGAAAGCCTAGACATCAAGCCAAAGATAGCAGCAACAAACCCTATAACAATCCCTTGAAGTAGATCTCCAATCTTCTCTTGTCAAGACATATGTCAAATGAAAATTCAAGACTTGAATTTATAATCTTAACAAGCCTACTACAAAGGTCACTTAGGTTACCCCTAGGTTTTCACATGTTTACCATTAAAACATAAAAAAAATAGGTTGATTTAGAAAAGGGTACCAAAGGTCCAATGGTCTTAAAAATAAAAACCATCAAGTTGATTTGACCAATGGTCCAAAAATAAAAACCATAAAATTAAGTTGACTTAGTATAGGGTACCAATGATCCAAAGGTTTTACAAAATATAAACCTTAAAATAAAAGTCATCATGTTAAAGGTACAAATAATAAGAGTGCTAGGACCAAGTAAAAGATAAAGGACCAAAAGTCAATCAAAGGGGTCATAATAAGAAGGTAAGACAACCCTCATACCCACAAAGTCCAAGGTGTACCATAAAGGTGGACAAACAACCCCTTTTACCCAAAGGACCAACAAGACCAAGGACTTTAATCTTTTCTCTCTCAAGGTATATTGTCACATGTGTTCCATATATATTTTATCATCAGAGTATAAGGAAGAAGATCCAAACTGGATGATGTGATCCTTTGGTCCTCAGTACTGATCCTAAGGATTAGGTGCTAGTGACATCATCAAGGGGTGGCCAATCCCTTGAGAAATAACCTAGCAATAACCGAATCGGAGAAAGGACATCACACATCATCATCTTGGTCAACTTGACCAAGATCCAGCTGGTTAACTGACCAGGAATGTACCTGCAGGATTTGCTTGGTCCCAGACCAAGAATCTGCTTGGTCCCAGACTAGGAAGTCTTTGTCTTGGTCCTAAACCAGGAAGTCTTTGTCTCAACCTACAAGATCTGCTTTGACATCGTGTCCAAGAAACTGTCTGATTCGCTATAGCAAGTTTTTCTTTGCATATGGAATCCCCTTCAATCTTGGTCCTGGTCAATTCCATTAATAATGGGCATGTTGTATATAAACCACCTAGGTATGTGAAGCTTTGAGTTGTAATGATTGACAATAAGAAACTATGTTTAGAGAAGCTAATGTCACCTACCAGGGTAGCATGGTCTAATGATGGGTGTAGCATTGTGATGGACGATTGGATTAAAACATGTAATCATCCTCTTCTGAATGTCATTATATTTTTTATTGTAGGGTTTTATTTCTTAAGGGCAATTGATTGTTTAGGGCAAGAGGACATCACATTTTTGAAGTAGCAACAATGTGATGCCATTGAAGAGGCGGGGGCATGAAATGTTGTTCAGGTTATTATAGATGCAACCCTAGTTTGTAAAGCTACAACTTTAATGGTTCAAAAGCAGTATAATCATGTATTTTGAACTCGTTGTGCTATGCAAGCATTGGATAATATACTTAAGGACATTGGGAAACTTGATTGGATAGCTACGCTGATTGAAGATGAAAGAAAGATCTAGATGTTCATATACAATCATCATCGCTTATATGTGGGTTATTGCTTCTTTGCAAAGAATGACTTGCTCAAACCTATAGGTACACAATTTGCTTGGAAAAAATTGTACTTGAGGAGGATATTGAATACATTCAGAAGGTGCGATTGCACTTCTTTGAGGAGGTTGAATAGACAACACTCGAGGACAAAATTAACCATAAAGACTTTCTTTAAAGCCATTTGGTATGTTCTAAAAAGTGTGCAGAGAGGAGTGTTTTGCACATGAGATAAGACAAGCAACATAATGCCATACTAGGTGAAAACAGGCGTCATTAGTTGAAAACAATATTTGATAGATCCCAATAAAGATTCCATAGTGGTTTGTTTTAAAAAGCATGTGGAGAGGATTGTTCTACACAAGAGATGAGACGAACAACAAAATGCCATACTAAGAGATAAGATAAGATAATTTTATTAAATGTTTAACGAATGTCCACAAAAGTAGATCAATGGGACTAAAAGGATATAATCAAATGTAAGTACAATGTGGGAGTGTAAATGCAACTCCTAGAAAAAGCCAAAACAATATCTATGATAGACTCAAATAAAATAAAAAGGAAAAAATTATATACAAGTAGTAAGACAACCTCCAAAACACATATATATATATATATATATATATATATATATATATATATAACTGTATCCAAGTCATGGTGATGAAGAGTGAACATGAAGCCGATGAAGTCAGGAACATCTGAGTCTGATAGTCGAAGGCAATGGGGGTGAACTAGGCACGACTCGCTATTAGAGTCCTCTGGAACTCTCGAGGTGTCCAACTATATGATCCTAGGGGGATGTAGGAACAAGGGATACTCCTAACATCTGAATTTGAAAGAAAGAAACTTCGGATAGATATCTGATTGTTCCACTAGGGCTGAGGAGGGATCTTGTGTGCGAAGAGCTTCCTGTTTTAGATCTGATGTGAACTGTTGCTCTTGGCGCTCTGGGTGTGTGTGGATTGATTTTCTCAACCCCTCCAGACCTGTATCAAAGATATCTGTTAGTCTCTCATAGAGGAGGGTTGAGAGGAGATTCGAGGTCTCATCACTTTGTTGTTTGAGGTACGATGGAGCTCAACCCTTCACTTGTTGCTTCGATTAGGTGGACCAACATGAAAGTATGAAGTGATCTTCCTAGTCGTCTCAAGGCGAGGTGGGGTATGTAAGAATCTGAGATCTATGGCTAAATAGTTCCTTGATGAAGAGGGCTAGGAATCCCTGATCCTGATGTCTGAAGAAAGTAGAGAGGGAGCCCCTTGAGTCTTTATAGAGGTAGTGGTAACATCCTCTAATCTCATAATACAAGGGACATCTAAAAATGAGGTGCCATTATGTCTTAGGCTCCTGCAAGTGACACATTTGGCAGATCCTATCAGATCGTGGTATATGATGGTTGGTCTCCACTCGAAGTTGATGAGATCCAACCCGAAGCTGCCCCAAAGGAATCCTAAGTGAGTGGATCCAATGTCTGTGTGTGTATGTGGGGCAAACAATGATACCACCCTACAACTTCAAGAAGTTCTCAAGATAGAACAACATCTTCGAGCCCAAGTCCGTCGGAGGTAAAGTTTAAGTGACCTGGATGTACAATATGTCTATATCCTCTCTGATGGACTGGTTGAAAACCTGGCTAGGCGGTAGGAGAAGGCTCGACACATCAAGGGAGAATCTGAACGAGGGAAGGCTCTCTAGGGAGATGGTCATAGATTGGAGAAGCCATGATGCTTTAGCGTACCAACCTTGTGCCCGTCTTATGGGGTCAGTTGAACAATGTCCTCTGAGGAACAAAGTGCCAACTAGGGGTACCTGTCTCTCCCAACTACTAAATCTCTGAAAGATCCGACTCTGTGAAGGAAGGAAACCAAGTGGAAGATGACCTCGAGGCGGAAGGGGTGCACACCAAACTTCGTTTGAATAATGGAATGCAGAATTGTACGTTTGCATTGGATGATGCGCCTAAGAAGCGAAGTATGGACTCTCTTTGTTTGGGCCCAATCTGGTTGTATCAAACTCGAGCCCCAGATCTCATAGCCGTAAAGGACCGTGGGCCTAATAATTGCCTCCATGAGGTAGATTTTGGACGAGATGTCCTGAAATTGACTTTGGAAATGTTTTTTGTCGTTGAGGGCCAAGGAACCGTACCCTTTGCCAAGTTGAGGCTGGAGGGCTTGTTGCGAACCAAAACGAGGTCTCGTTAACAATATACCTAGATAAATGTATGATGTGGTGATCTCAATCTCTTTGCCTTGGTAATAGAATTGCAGGTGGGTTAGAGTTTTCTATGATGCATTGAAGACCACAACCTTGCTTTTACCTAGGTCGATCGTTAGTTGCTGAAGGTCACAAAAACTGGATAGGGCGTAAATTTGTCTTTGCAAGCCCTTAGGAGTAGAAGCCAACAAGATCAAGTCATTTGCAAAAAGAAGTAAGGATATCAACACTTATCTAGAAAGCAACTGTGCCCTTCCTGGATGTGCTCATGGAGGAAAGACTCCAACTCATCGATATAAATCCCGAAGAGGGTTGGTGAGAGAGGGCAACCTTGTTTTACCCCAGTGGTACTTTGAATGAAATTCGAAAGACCGTGCGCCATCTTGAGGCAACCCAAAACTAACTCATATAATCTCATGATATCTACTAGGAGTCTCTGATATACCAATGTCACAAAGCCTCTGGAACAATGCCCCTCTTGGTACTGGATCAAACGCTTTCTGAAAGTCTAAGAAGCAACAATAGACTTTCAAAGAGTGATGGTGAGCCTCCTCAATGACGGCTCAAAGTGTGAAGATGTGATCAATCATTTGGTGGTTTGGGCGAAAACCAGCTTGTCCTTTAGCTATGAGATGTTGTCTCTCTAGCTCCGCAGAAAGCCATTGGAGTAAGACCGCGACATAAAGCCTAGAGAAGCTATGGCCCACCATGATAGTCCTATAGTCATTCGAGTGATAACTACTTCCCAATTTATGGATTGAATGAATAATATGTCTCGCCCAGGCAAGGGGGAAGTTGGAACAAATACAAATCAATAATATATGGCTCAAGGGATTGGATACCATGCTTCAAGAATTCGACTTGTAGGCCTTCTTCGTATGCTGCCCTATTGTTACTTGTAGGTCTAATTGCTCTCTTAATATCCCTCTTTGAAAAAAGGTGGCAGAAGGAGCAGAGGAGAGGGATGGATGTTGTTCAGGAATGTTATAAAGATATGTAGTGTGGGAAAACAAGGTTTGGGGGTCAAGTGAGATAGGATGACGTTTAGGGAAAAGGGAACGCTAGAGTGCTTTTGGGGAGTGGTGGCAATGTTATCAAAACCCAACCAGTTTTGAAAAAATCCCCCGGTTGGACCGGTTTACAAGCTTCACCGAGTCAAATCATGCACTCAAATCGTTTTTGGCCGGTTCCATACAAAATTGGCCGGTTTCAAGGATGAACCTTCCGGTTCCATACAAAACCGTCAGGGTTTCTCCAAACCGTACGGTTTAGTATAAAACCGGCCGGTTCTGTACAAAAACGCCAAGGACCCCCAAAAACAGCTAATTTCAAATTATTTCAATAAAATAAAAAATAGGGTCCATGTGTGAGTTGTTTAATTGACTCATGACCCTTCTAATATTATAAAAGGAGGCTCCCACCCTCCATATCAATCACATTTAATTGTGGATGGACTTGGTCCCTCTTCCACAACAAGAGGATGTGAACATTGATGTTGCAGTTAGACAAGTGCCTTCAGGCCTAGGGGAGTCAAGCCATGCTCATGTTGAGGATGTAGATGATGACTCTAAGTCTAAGCATGAGGACTTAGATAATTCTGATATATGATTAGAATCATTAGATTGTAGATTCTAGAGTCTAGACTGCAGTCATATGATTATATTTTGACTTTAGAGGCCATTTATAACCTCTTTGTTGATGTACTTTTATTTAGTTATGTATTTGCAATCGATGCTATTTTTGTTTTATACGCTCTTGCTATATACATGAGAAACTTGACATATTTGTGTATAATGGTTTGAATTCACATGGATATATATGTATTTTTTGAAAATATGAATGTTTTATGTATTTTTGCTCAACCGGTTTTTTGATCCGGTTTGTTTCCCGATTTTTGCCCAGTTCCGGTTCGGTTCCCAGGGTCGGCCGATTCGATCATCGGTTCGGTTCTGATAACATTGAGTGGTGGAGGGTTGCACAAAGTTCTCGTCTTCTATGGAAAAGAAAAGTTTGTTTTTTACGACGAAGGAGCTTATGGTAGGTTGTGTGGGGGTGAGGAGAGGAAGGGGGCTCATGCGTGAGAGTGAAGCGAAGCTGCTTGTGAAGGGCTTTGTGTTCATTGTCGAACCAACGATTCATGGGACAAGATCTAGGGGCAGGTTTATGGGTGTAATGGCAAAGAGTGGGGGTAGGAATCAAGGGTTGTGTAGAGTATCTTGTACTTGTTTGCGGTTGTGGCCATTGATTTGAAGTGGGAAATGGGGGGGGGGACAACTTTTTAAAGTGGGTGGATCGGAGATGACGTAATCTCTATAAAAAAGGAAAGTGGTATGGGGGGGTGGAGGGAGGAGGGTATGTGGAAAGGAGGAAAGTGAGGAGGGCGTGGCCTGCTAAAGGAAGTTAAGACATTGAGAAGTGCTGAATTTGTGGGAGGAGATCTTGGTTGGCCAAAACATAGTCCACCACATTGGTGCCCCCACTATGGGTGAAACAAGTAAAGTCTCTTGATCCTAGGAAGCAAGGGAGCCTGTTCAAAATCAAGAAGCCATGGGATTCTCCTACCTGCAGAAGGTGTCTCCATAACTTGTGAGAGGCCCATTCCCTTCCTGTGAACACCTATCAAGGCCCACGGACTCTGGCTCTAGCTCTTGAAGGAAAAGTGCATCCTGAACTTTATTATGGAGTGATATCTGTAGGTTTTTGGTAGGAGCATTGAAGTCCCCTAGAAGAGTGACCTCTCCAAGCGTAGAGAAGTGTGAGATGTTTGCATAAAGATCAAGAAAAGGGTCCCCCTCGAACTCACTGTGAAGTGCAAGTGTGACGAGGTTGGGGAAAGTAGAACCCCATTGTAGATGTCTCTGAGTAAGGAACTATTTTGACGGATCCAAAACCACAAATATCGAGTGCGCTCATCTGATGACAACATAGTAACTCGAGATGTGAGGGAGTCCTGAATAAGACGAGCGGCTCCCCTAGACCCTTTGACACTTTCGGATTTTATCTCATGTCTACAAGACCAAATCTAGTGGTATCCTTGGATGGGTGGTGGTGTCCACTTGGGGCTCACATGTGTCTCTGTGAGGAAGAGAAGGTCTCGGGACCCGATGGCATCGCAGAGTGTACCTGGTGAAGACTAAAACATGCCATTTCAATTCCAACATCCAATGGAGATGATGGGTGGGCTCACTCTAACATGCCCCCCTCGAAGAAGTGAGACCGTCATTTGGTCCAAGTCCGGGAGTATCCTGAAAGCGCCGAATCACAAATGACTGCTTTGAGATCTCGAATAACAACCCACTTTCCTTCTTTCTACGCAGCTGTGACCTGATCTCTAGCTTGCTTGAATTCTGCTTGTTGGGTTTTTGTGAGGTCAGCATCTAGAAAGATCCTCTACATGTGTGGGAGCAAAATCAACCTTTTCTTAGCTCGAAGGGCTTAGAGTCTGTCCTCTAGTGTACACAAGCGAAGGAAGAGTGTGGAGTCAGGCCCCATCCACGCTTGATCAGTAGACATGTCCTTCAGGTCTAGGGTGTCATGAAGGAAAGAGGTGGCGATCTGTAAAGGGTCCGACGGGGTCGTGGAAAGTGGGAGCTCACGTGCTTGAAGATTAAGCTCTTGAGTTCGATGGAGACGTTCCTCGTTCAAATTGGCTTGTATAATCCCTTCAACCACATTGAGCACATGAGGTTGCTCCCTTTTCAGAACCACTTCCACCCAAGAGATAAGTGTTTGTTGTTGCGTTTTCGTCTCTTGTTTAAACAAGGATTGCTATAATCTCATCTCTTCTTCCAGGTTCTTGATATTCAAGAGTTTTGTTTGGAGCAAAGGGGACATTGCAGTTGGTTTTTGTAAGTGTTCATTTTCCTGAATTTTCATTCTGAAACCAATTGTTTGAGTTGAGAGACATTGGAGTGAAGTTGTTTGTTTTCATCTTCGAGGGACTCGCTACAACAGACCCTTAACCTGCGATGCCTAGTAGGAAAAATTCCGTTCCAAGGCTATATTTGTGGGGCTGTAGCTTCCAAGACTGTTATTAATGGTATTGGGGAGCATGTACTCATTTTGCAAGGTAGTTGCTGCTAGCTTTTCTTGAAGTTTTTTCCTAGTAGGGTTGGGGGGCGGGGTTCTCCTTCAAAATCCCTAAGGACCCTACTGTTAACGGGCTCAAACACCTCGAGCTGTGTGTGTTCTTGCACGAGGCAGACGCGAGTTGCTTGTAGATTATGTCGAAAATACCCCCAAGTTGGGGTGGTGTTTATACGAGCTAATTCGATGGCTCAGATGTTGATGTGCTCAATGCAGAAGCTCGAAGGATTCCTCTATCTCAAAACCTCGTCGTTGATGCTTTGACGACCTTGCAGGGAGCTCAAAGGCTTCCTTTGTCTTGGGATTTCGATGGATTTCTGCGAACAACTATGACTGTTACCCTTGACGACATCTGCGACTTGACCGTCGACCATACTCATGACCTCTGCGACCTCGACAACACTGCAAGTTTGGCTTAGGACCCTTGACAACCTCTGCAACTTGAGCCTCGAATCTCCTCAACGCTGATGGTTCGACGGCCCTGGTTCTTGCAATCTCACAACTCTTGGGTTGCTCTGGAGGGGATACAAAAACGAATATGGGGGGGGGGGGGGCAAGTGGGGGAACAAATACAACAAATTTTCAAAAAAGCCAAATACTATGGCTATATAAGTTTAGAATAGTGCTTGATAAATCCCAATAAGGACTCCATAGTGGACCAGAGTAATAAAAAAAAGCAGGGAAGCAAAAAATAGGTCATCGAGATTTCAATGTGAGAATCTCCATTCACTTTAGTAATAAACAATGAGCCTGGACCACATGTTATACCTGCCTTAGACAAGGAATTTGGTTTTCTATTTAGCTCTCTATAGATATGATAAAAAGTAATAAAGTTGAAAGCGGGAGTCACCGATTTTAACTGTGTAGCAAGGGTTTGTTGTGTAATATTTGTTACACCATGTTCATTCCGCATCCACTTAATGACAAATAAAGAGTCTCCAAATTCTTGGAGTTGTGAGATATTGTGGTGTGATGCTTGATTTAGTAGAGCCTAAAGGGCAAGGAGTTCAACCCTATTATTGGATCCCCTACACTCATTAACACAAAATTCTATATAATGGTATTCCTGAAAATATCAAAGTCCTCCAATGCTATAGGTAGCTTCATCTCCCTCACATGCTTTGTTGAAAAATCCCCAAGGGAGGGATAGATTTTTGTTCTAGACTAACTCACCCACAATGACTAACTCACCCACAATTCTCTGTTTTCTTATTGAACCCGTTGATTTGAAGAATTGTGTAAGGGTGCAAATCTGGGAGGATACTTGGATTGTCAGATTAGCTTTGTCTTTAGACAATATCACATTTTGGGCAAGACAATACTCCATAGAGAGAGAAAAGTAATGGCATGGAATTGTTTCGGCTCTGGCCTATTGAATCACTGAGATAGACCTTTGTTGACTATGTTGCAGGGCTAGAGGTTATTTGACCCAACCATTGAGCTATATCTTTCTAGACATGTTGAGTAAAAGGACAACAAAAATATGAGGGCTAGTCTCATCTGCTTGTCTGTAGAGATAGCAAATACTTGGACCATTCTTGTTTTTCTTCTAGAGGAAATCTCATGTTGAGATTCTATCTACTAAAGCTAACTATTTTCGTTTGATACACACCTCGGGTAACGTGGCATAAATCTTCAAGCCACTGGGTGCTTTCTTGGGGGCAGGTCACGAGTCAAGCTTGTTGTCACTCAACGCTTGATTCCTTTGTCTAGTCCAACTCCTAGCGAAGACGAGGGGGTGGCCTTTAATAAAATAAAATATGGCTTTTAAGCTAAGTTACGATAATGAAATTATTCTAGGAGTTTGAAATACTAAACAAGAAAGCAACAACACCAAATTTAAAGATAGCAGCATATGAGACAAGTTAATTCATGACACATAATTGGCTTAAGCAAATATGACTATGAAGTAAACTAGTGTCGAAATAGTTAAGTGATTGCTACTAAAGGGAAAGGTTTTGTTGTGCCTCTTGGTCAGTTTTAGATTATTATGGATGAGTAGATTAGAGTGGGTTTATTTGGAGATTGTAGCTTGAATGCAAAGTGCAGAAAAGTAAAACTCCTCTAAAGTTTGGCCCACTTCGGATTTACCCTCTAAGCGAGTACTAAACATAAATACTTGGACCATTCTTGTTTTTCTTCTAGAGGAAATCTCATGTTGAGATTCTATCTACTAAAGCTAACTATTTTCGTTTGATACACACCTCGGGTAACGTGGCATAAATCTTCAAGCCACTGGGTGCATTCTTGGGGGCAGGTCACGAGTCAAGCTTGTTGTCACTCAACGCTTGATTCCTTCTTCTAGTCCAACTCCTAGCAAAGACGAGGGGGTGGCCTTTAATAAAATAAAATATGGCTTTTAAGCTAAGTTACGATAATGAAATTATTCTAGGAGTTTGAAATACTAAACAAGAAAGCAACAACACCAAATTTAAAGATAGCAGCATATGAGACAAGTTAATTCATGACACATAATTGGCTTAAGCAAATATGACTGTGAAGTAAACTAGTGTCGAAATAGTTAAGTGATTGCTACTGAAGGGAAAGGTTTTGTTGTGCCTCTTGGTCAGTTTTAGATTATTATGGATGAGTAGATTAGAGTGGGTTTATTTGGAGTTTGTAGCTTGAATGCAAAGTGCAGAAAAGTAAAACTCCTCTAAAGTTTGGCCCACTTCGGATTTACCCTCTAAGCGAGTACTAAACATAAATACTAGATTTTCCAATGGGGTGAGATATAAAATCTGCTCGGAGTAGCCCTTTCACTTTGTGGTAAGCTCAAAGCAACCCTTAGCTCTGAAAATTAAATCGTTGATGGATTTTCTTATTAAATTAGACGCTTGAATCTCCTTTCTGATTGTTCCTAGATTAGGCAAGAGCATATGGGGGACCAAGCCAAGGTTTGTTACTCTTATTGCGAAATGAAATAAGGAAAGCAACTAATTACTTTAATCTAAGAAATGAAATTGAACTTAATCTACAGGTTAGTAAATCCAAACAACAAAAAGCAAAAAAAGGGCAGAGAAAAGCCTCACGCCATGAAATTGGCACAGATCCTCAGGGGGGATGGGGTGTGGGTGTTGAGTAGCCGACTTGTTTTTATTATTATATTTACAATTTATGGGTGGATGCCTTTGGTCGTTGATAAATTAGGATCCATAGGCTTACGAGTTTTACAGAATTGATTTCGAGGAAAGTAGCGTGCTCGTGGGGTCTTGGATGGCCCGAATCTTCATATTTTCAGCAACACCTCCTCTTACCTGTTCATCAAAAGTGAAAAAAACCAGACACCTATTATGCACCAAATATGCTAGATATGAAGTTAAAAGCATGAAAAATGTAAGTACCTGAAGGAAATAATCTTAAGAAAGAACTAAGTACTTAAGTAAGGACTAGATCTACTAAAGATAAAGCTTGAAAAAACTAAATCTAGTCTATGAAAACATACAACAAGTCAACTTTAGATCTTCTTGAAAGAGACTAACTAAATTAAGCATGCAAAGAAACATAACCAAAGAATAGTTTAGATTTAAAGGTGAAGGAGAGAGAAGAAAGGCGTTGAAAGCTTGGGAACTTTTGGGTCGTGGAGTCCGTTGGTGGAGAGTGGAGGGACTATGTTTCTTCGGAAGTGCTTGAAAGCTGGAGGAGTCAAACAAGATGAACCATTCCTTCAAGCTAGATACCTCCATCTACTTAGAAATCCTTGCACAAGAAAAGGTTAAACATCGAGGTGTTGACTCTAGCAGAAACTTGGAAAGCATGCAATTAAACAAAATGTACATGCATCTCTAAGAGATCTACCATAAACAAGCACTAAGAGCATAAATCAAACAAGAATAATCTCTTACACTACTGGGAGATAGCTCCCCTTTCAGGCCCACAACTAACTAGACAAGTACAAAAACACAAATCAAATACTGATTCCCTCATAAGTGATGCAATGTTCATCCACGCACAAAGATGCTCGACACCATAGGTTTGCCTCCAAAGCTTTTTATTATTCCAAAAAACATTACAAGTTACAAGTACAAAGCTTGAGAAGCCTTTTGGTCCTTTGACCATGAGAAATACAAGAGAGGTGCCTGCTTAAATAGCCTAAGGGATCCCAAGAGACCACATTTCCCAAGGATGAGTTAATTGAGAGAGGAGGAGGGTGCATTAGGAGAGATTGGTGGAGGTTGAGAGAGATTTGGGGAGTATGGTGTTGATTGATGCCACCTCCCTCACCAAGGATGCCTTCCTTATCAAATGGAGGCATTATGCAAACAAGGAATGTGCCCTTCCTTTGATAAATGCGCCCCTCTTTATGTGAATGCGCCATCTTCAAAAGGAGATCAATCAAGAATCCAATCACACATTTAAGCTCTCCTCAACTCGAATTTGCCTTACCAAGCTTTTGTCACCGCTTCGGATGACTAAAACATGTCCCAGCCATGTTCCCTGAATCATGGGATTTGTGATTTTTCCCAATTATTCAAACTTTTTGGGCTTTTTTGGGAGAAAATAAATTTAAGGGATAAATAACACCAAATTGACTTTCAAAAGTGGCTTTAGGGGTTAAGTGGGTGCTCTGGGTTAGAAAATGAGCACCCCATGGCAAAGTCCACCTCCTAACACCACTTTTATGACTTTTTTAATTTTTACATTAAAAACATTAAAAAATGCCCATTTTACAGGGAATTTTTTTATTAGCGGAAAATTAAAACAAACCTAGGGGGGACCTAGTACATGTTCATATAACTCGAAAATAATGGCTAGCATGGTAATATACATTGACGGGAAATTTTTTTAATAGTGGAAAATTATAAAAACCTAGGGGGTACCTAGTACATGTTCATGACTCAAAAATAGTGATTAGCATGGTAATATACTTTGACAGCAAGGCTTTTTTAACCACCTAAGGCCTAACAACCAAGACAATTACTATAGCTTTGGAGGGTTGAGTGAAAAACTCATAAATTATAAGTCGCTGAAAGTGACAAATACTTATCAAGGAAAAAACACTCTAGAGTAATTGGATTGACAACTAAGTCTAAGTAGGCCAAGCCTTTTACAAAAAGTCATCATGCTATGTCACTTATTACAGTTCCCCCAACTTCCAAGGGGGTATGAACATGCAAAAGATTGAGAAAAGGGTCGAAAATGGATTGCATGGACCTCAAAGTTCTAATGACGAACAATAAACTTGTTCTAACTTCGGCGGCTTGCTTGAAAGTCCAACTAAGTACAATGTAGGTGGTAACACTTACCACATCAATAGTTTAGATTGCGCTTGACTGGCATTTAATCAAGCCCATCAACCCCTCCATGTACCTCGATGTTGGTGGTGCTGATTATTTAACTCTTTTGTCATGACCCTTGTAAAAACGTACCATTCACTCAAGCAAAATTACTTAGTAGGCATGTGAATGTTGATTTTGTACCTAGGAAAGTGTTCCCCTAATGATATTGTGCCAAAGTCACTAAAAGGGGAAAAATGACATGGCCCTTGCATTAATTTCATGAGATGTGAAATTAATTTCACTTTAGAGACTTAAAGTGACTTTTGGAATTATTTAAATGAGTTGAGAGAAAAAAATATTTATGGAGAGAAAAGTGCATTTATTCTCATCCATTGATTAGGCAACACAAGATTCAATGTGGGCCCTCGATCTTGTGTCCTTTCAACTACCCTCATGAGGCAAACAAAAAGGCAAGGTAAACCAAAAAGAGGTATTCATTCATCCAAGAGAATTGGAAAGAGCTCGACTTTTTGAGAAGAGAAGAGAGTTGGGAGAGAGAGGAAGACTATGGGCACACATTCCTAGGCAACCTACAACATTCTACAACAACACAACTCGAGGGAGTAGGTACACATATCGAGGAGGATTGGGCACAAATCCCGAGGTGACTGGCATGATTTTCGAGGGAGCATATTCAACATTTAATGGCAGCGTTTGTACAATCTTGAGAGCAGTTCGTACTGCTGACTGGATGCATGCATTTCAAGGTTTGTTTGGGCACAGAGTTTGAGGAGTATACCTGCTGTTACAGTGGGCACACACACTGAGGAGATAGACTGAGTTTGGCATGAGATTTGAGGAGGAATTTGACTGTGAGGAGGCAGTTTGTACAAGTCTAAGAAAGGCACAAATTTCGAGGTTGTTAATGCACAAAAAACGAGTTTGCTACAACATTGTTTTTGAGGCTGAGAATTTGTCTTTCATGGTTGAGATGAGTTGTGCTTACTGAGTTTTGGGATTTTTCGTGAGGCTTTTGCCTAAAGTTATGAATCTGAAATTATTTTTGTGATAAGTCACTGGGTTCGCCGTTTTTTCCCTTGAAAATCGAAAACTGACAAATATTTTAGTCAGCGAAAATTTTCCTTCAAGTTCGAAGCATTTAATTCCAAACTCGCCGACGTATATTCTCCATTGTGAAGCTGCCGTAGTCATCGTGAAGCACTGAAATCGACGATTCTCTCAGTGCGAGTGAAGTCTGTGGGTAGCTTTTCACAATGTGCAGAGGGCCGACGCTGGCAGGTGCTAACTGTTGCTGTGAACTCGAAAAAGGATAGTCACAGACTTGCGACTTCTGCTGACTCCCCACAGGCCGATTCCATTGAACTGTGAATGAACTCCCGATGGGCCGATTCCAGTGGAGGCTAGCAGTGAGTGGAGTTGCCACTTGTAGGGTGCACTAGGTTTGTTTTAGATTCAACTATTTTATTATTTTTAGGTTCATTGTTTTAGGTTAATATGTTTATTGTTTATGTTATTATTTATCATTAAACTTGTTTGTTGTTTGTGATGTTAGATATAAAATATCAGTAATCTTATTCTTACTCATATTTTATTAATATTAAAAAACTTAATTAATATTATCACTCATGTTAATTTTATTATATATTTTATATATTATTATTAATTGTTAATACTATGAGTAAACTAAAACCAAACTAACCTTAACACAGAATTAAAACTAATATTAATATTAACATAATACTATAAAATGCTAAATACTAATACTAAAACATATATATACATATAAAATTTTATAGTCTCTCGAATTTATTTTATCACCAAAATATTCATTGCTGAATTTTTGACGAACTTGAACACAAATTCGAACCAGGTGACTTAGTTTTTATGTGTGTGCATGCTGCACTTGAGTCTGTAAATTTCTTCATTTGTTTCAAGTCTGATTTAGTTTACGAGATTAACCTTAATTTTCAACAGTAAATGGGTTTGGGCATTAAAGTATGGATGTCAATAAAACTTGAAACTGGGATGGGGAACTGAAATTTTTACAGTGAAGTTTTTCTACCAGTTTTTAATGCTTGGATTAGGAGGTTTCATCAAAATTGTAGGGTGTCTACTATGCACAGTTAGAGTCTAGACTAGTAGTACCATATGATCAGATTGTAGACAATAGATTCTAGTTATTGATTAGTACTATGCTTATATTTGGACTCTAGGGGCCATTTGGAGCCTCTTTGTTGATGTATTATTTTGGTTCAAAGATGAAATGCACTAAATGCTATTTTGGCTATATGCACCCATACTTGCTATACATAGGAAACTCTGCATATTTGTGTATAATGGTTTGGATTCATATGGATGCACATGAATGTATATGTTTTTTTACAAAATTTGAATATTTTATGTAGTTTTTGGTCGATTGGTTTTTTCCTGTTTCGGTCTGGTTCAGATTTTTCGGCTCTGCCGATACAATTACTGGTCCGGTCTTGATAACATTACCCTATGGTCAAGCAGATCTCACATTCCATAGTATTAGCATCCAATTCGTGTTCCTTCATAATGGTGAGAAAGAGGGTCGTTCATCAACAAAATTTCCTTAAATGAGTTGTCTGGCATCTAGTTCATGCAAAGGAATCCCTTTACTGAGACTTTGGCCAACCCAATGAGTGATTAAATAACCAAGGGCATTTGTTGCCATAACATATAAATTCAGTACTAACAAGCAACATTGGCAAATAGAATGAAAAAGTCCTACTTCCTTTGGCTTGCACTTGTTAATGGAGATCCAAGTTGAACTGTCAGTGAACATCACCTCAACAGCCATGAGGAAGAATGGCCCAAATCAAGAGCCTTCAACATGTCTAAAATAAAGGTTCACCCCACTTTGTTGTAAACTCTATTAAACTCAATTTTGATCAATACGGCATTGTGGCTTGAACAACATGCCTGTTCCATGCCCTCCTAGACGGCAATGATATTGACAAGAATGAGGCACCCTTTGATGAAATGAGTTTGTCCATTGTCGATAAAAAATAATGGATTTTGCTAGTGCTTGCATTAGATGAGATCTTGCACAGTTGAAGAAGAATGTGACTTGCTTAGGGAGCATAGCACATTCCATATGTTTGAAGATCCTTATTGTGCCCTTTCGAAAATTATACTATGTGAACCAAAGTTGTGAAGAGTCACTTCTCCTGAATTTATTGAAATTTGAGAGCATACAACCCAAATTGTGATTTGAGAGTGGCGTGGCCTAGTATTCGTTCTCCTTGGTAGGCAGTGTTACAACCAAGATACCATGTTGAAGTCTCCATAGATTAGCCAATGATCTTTGGAGAGTATGCCAGTATTCCATTTCCAAAAGTTCTCTTGCTTAGCAGCATCGTTAATCGCATTGTTGGCAATGCTAGAACTGTCCCTCTAAATCAAGCGACATGGATACCAGCATTTGGAGTGATTGACACCCATGTGTGAGATACATACAACTAGTGGCGGGGAAAAGAGATGCCACCCCATCTCTACTTTCCTCATGACTTGAAAAAGGGTGGCCACATCCAACTAGTTATTATAGAGTGATGAATTGTTTGGCATAAAACCAGATATTTTAACCCCTTGTAAATAGAAAATATCCCAATCTTGAAACACTTCTCTTTATTCTTTTCATTTAAATTTCAGTAGAGTTTGAGAGCCCCCTAATATTTATCATTCATGATGTTAGTTTCATTGGGATTTGGTAGAGGTGGATTCAATTTTAAAATCCTCTAAGTCTTCTAGAAACTTGTTAAGCACCTTTGGATTGGGTGGAGATGGATTCAATTTGATTCTACTCAAGCCTTCTAGCAAATTATCAAGAGTGTCAAATGAGTTTGATATTTGTGCAACTGTGAAGAGTTAAGTGAATCAGCCATGCATGGTGTGAACCTTTGGATTCCTGAAGATCCTTCAGACCCAAAGCTTCCTGAGAGTTTCAGAGGGATGGAGAACGAGCCCTCCTAATCACATTGCGATGTGCTGCTTCATAGAGAAGTAAGCTCCTTAATCTGCTAGCTTTGGACCTGTAACTTGTTATTGGCTGTTGCAATAGGAATTGATGAGTTTGAGGCTTATTCACAACAACCTTTTTAGCTTGGGAACCCTTATAACTACTTGGACCTATCCTTATTTTGCGTTTGTATTTCCCTGACAAGCATATGCACAGATTGAGAATCTAGTAAAGCTCAAGGAACTTGTGAGGGGCCTTGTGTGCAAAAGCTCATATTTGGCTGTAAGGGGGGAATTTCAAATCTTATGATGAGGGATCTAGCACTTAAAGCAAGTTTTGGCAGGTTAATATATCTCTGTCTTTCCAAACATTTTATTTCTAACCCTACTTGGAGGATATTCATTAAGGTATTTGGTCACATTCACCCTCAGGCAAACTCTTTTATGGGGACAGTGGAAAAGAATGCTTATGGTTGTGAGTCTGTGACAGATAAATCTGCCAAGATGCATAAAAATATGTTTGAGGAAAGGCCGATATTGCAAGGTAGCCCTTGGAACTCGACCCACATAGGGAAACACAACTCAGCACTTTGCTTGACATAGAAATTATCATACCATTGTGAGAAGATGAGGTTGTTTCTAGTATCTACTAACCCAAGTACTGTGGGAAATGATTTCATAACAGGAAAACTATTCAGAAAGTAAGAAAAAAACTCCTCTGCTGTAACTGGTCTTGCAAAGCCAACCATGAGACTCCCATACCTCCTGCATCTAGGCCTTGAACATGGCCTCCAGAGGAATGTGGCCATGAAATAGCCATGCAATGTGTGCTGCTGATATTCACCGTAAATACAATCATATTTAGAAACATAGATATCTAGCAGGGCTTCTTCAAGCTTAGGCACACTCCCTATCATCTAGATTCTAGACCACAGAGACGGGCTGCCTCCAGGCAGCAGCACATTACATGAAACAGCTCCCCTTCCAGGCCTTCCTCCAGACAAAGACTTCTCTGTTGAGATTCCTCCATTTGGTTTGAGATGCTATTCCAGTGGACCATGACAAGCTTGTACGATTTGTATAACAGATTCTAGATCCATTCTCTTTGTACATCTCACTCTCGGATGGTCTCTCCATCTTTGAAGTTGGTTTTCCAGGATTTAGATTAGAATTATAGTTTACTTTCTGCATCTGGCTTTACATAGGAGTCATTTTAGTGCTCCCACTTTGTATTGACATCATTTTGTACCCTACAATCCCTTTGACCTACTTCAGTGGTCATTCGTTGGAGATTAATAAAATTATCTTATCTTGTGGAAAGCTTTTGGGGCATATTTGGTGGTGCTGTCTTGACATTTTTGTCCAAACTCAAATTTGATGGCAACAGGATGAACTAGTGAGAATGGAGTTGTTAATAGAAATATTGGATTTGGCTCTTATTGAGCCATTATTGGCTCACAAATGGCCTAGAGCAGGAAGCTAAGGCCAATTGAGGTCACCTCAAGCACAGGACTGTAAGTAAATGCACAGAAGGACTTATTAACTAGCACATGCATGCAGCCACAAACCGACCCTCAACAGCTAAATGATCCTTCACTGGTCATGGAAAACCTTGAACTAACCATTTTCAACTGAACTCAAAACCAATTTTTTGTTTCTTTTCCCTTGCAATGTTTTCTTTATCAATGGAAAAGTGGTTGTTTTTTGTCAAGCAGGGAATCCTTGAAGGAATGATGATAGAAGAAGAAAATCTCCCCATCAGCTTTGAGCATGGTGCCTAGCCAAAAGGCAGTCCTTTCCAGCTTCAAACCTAATTTTCCCTCTCTTGAGATGAAATCTCTGAGGATTCTCTGGACTGTCAAAATCTGTCTGGTTGCTAATTTATTTAATACTATTGCTGAAAGGCTAGAATTTTCGCTACAATGGACTTTGTAACATTGACATTGAGTAATTTGTTTACTATTTTTTCATTGTAGTGATTTGAATATTCCTTATAAGTGAACACACTTTATTGTCTAATCGTGTCCCCTGGTTTGTACTTGTGGAACTTGGTATTATGTGCTTTGTGGCTGATAGCAACAAAGACCCCAATTTCATGTTTGAATAAGCAATGAAGTTGTTATGCTAGTTTATTTTATTTGATTAGATAAGAGGTTCTTGTTTTCAATCTCTAGATGGTTTGGTGTGGTTGTTGTGCTAGATCCCTGCTGGGTGATTTTCTAAAGCTCATTTTGTATAATATTTGTAGATGGGTGGACGAGGTTGTTCCAGATGCTCCTTGGGTGATTACAAAAGAGTTTTTGGACAAGCACCAAATTGACTTCGTCGCTCATGACGCCCTTCCGTATGACATTCACCCCTTGGAATTTGACAAATTTGCTTTCATTTTAAAGATACTGTTAGTGGAATCATGAAATGCAGACTGATGCAAACATGTTTTGGTTGGTGTTTGCTTTTTAGCTTTTAATATTCTTAGCCTTCAGAGACATTTTAAATATTGCAATATGGTTATCAACTTCTTGTTTGTGGAATATTGCATTAGTAGGCTCTGTAATGATAATCCCTTTTTTGTGTGTGTTAATGCCAAAACTTCATCTGGTTGTGAAAAAACGCTTCAGTTAAAAGTTTTCAGGGAATGATACTGTCATGGCAATGAGCCCAAGTATTGTACTGACCTTTCAATAGTGTCTTTCTCAACTTACGTGGATTGGGAATCTTATGCATTTCTGTACATAGTTGTGTCAAATGCTTGCTTTGAACAAGTGGGCTTATTAGACCACCTCTCAAATGATCACTTGGCTACAGGCTTGTAAGTAAATTGTACTGGAGGCTTTTCTCTTATTTCATTATATGCTTTAAGGCTTCAGCTCCAACTTTACCATTTGCAAACCCCTGAAATACCCATCTCAATTTTTTTGAGGGAAGTCCATTTCCTTCACATATATTCGTCCCATTGATGGATGAAGTCCTCCCTGATTATTTTTGTTTCCAGTGGGTATCCTAAAATCTTCTAGGTATTGTTTATTTATCCTGTCGTAATGATCAAGCTATTGGAACCAGATTAATCATTATACTATAAAGTATCTGATATAGCTGTCTGTGCAATGACTGTCATTTTATAGATGCGATGTCTTAATTTTGGTTGATGAATGCTCTTGTTTTTTGGGCAACTGTGTAATGCAAGAAAGGGAAATTTGTATTAGTGCTTGGTTTGTTTGCTACTTGTTGGTTTCAATTTTTTACATTTTAAATCCGCTGTTTTCTTCCTTGTTGCAATCAAGGGATGCGTCCTAGAAATGCTTCAACTCTGCCAATTATTATTGACATTGGGTGTTAGCTTGCTCTAAGTTTGCAATCTCAAAGGGCCACCTTTGGATGTGAAATTAGGCTGTTTGTTGCTTTGCCAGTTTATGATCTTTGGACATTTTATCTCTAAGCATATGATTGCAACTGACCAGGTACTGATGCTACTCAAACACGATGCGTTTACGGTTTGACAATTTTCGTGGGTGCATGCCCATAGTTCCGCTGTGAATCAGCTTGGTATATGTTGCAATTGGAGATTTATCTTCTTCTCCTAGTTATTTCCAAGCCAATTGTTCTAGAACTTAACATCTGGCTCCTAAAGGTAGATACTCCATGGTAGCAATGAATAAAGACAATTGCGGCAAGTTAGGAGGTTCAAGGAACTTATCTTAACCAGAAACTGAAAGAGATATAGATCCGCAAATTTTATTCAAATGAAAGAGAAATCCCAAAGCAACCTTTTTGAAAATGAGATTTGCAGTCAGCGCTAATCATTCACAAGAAAACAATAAGCATACATTGGAAGTTTTGCTCAAAAAGTAATCATTTATAGGAAATTTTAACATAGTGATTCTTCCTATTACTTGGAAACTAAAATGAAAGAGAAATCCCAAAGCAACCTTTTTGAAAATGAGATTTGCAGTCAGCGCTAATCATTCACAAGAAAACAATAAGCATACATTGGAAGTTTTGCTCAAAAAGTAATCATTTATAGGAAATTTTAACATAGTGATTCTTCCTATTACTTGGAAACTATGAAACTGGACACGTCCAAAAGGGCCTGCGTGTCCCTTGTCGGCGTGTCGAACACGGACACGTTGACACACCGTGTCCGACACGTCTCTGCAGCGTGTCCCGTGTTCGGACACATGTGGCCGAGGACTGTCAGTGTGTGTCCCAAAAACAGAACACATTTTCCACTAAAAACGCCCAGAATTGCTTTAAATCAAAATTTTAACTTTTTTTTTATCATTTGCAAGTGTGGAGAGGGCTGTAAAGTGTGTTTGTTGTGCAGTTGAAGAAGATTTCAAGGATTTAAATGTGTAATTACTAACGTTAAATGTGCATTGATTTTGATTTCTATTGAATATTTGTAAAAAATTGGATCTCTATGTCTATATTTTTAATATATATAATTTTAAAAATATATATATATATATATAATGTGTCCTACATGTCCTGATTATGGGGGTCACCGTGTCCATGTCGGACACTTGAATCCCCGTGTCCTTCGTGTCCCGTGTCCTCGTGTCAAGTGACTTAGCTTGGAAACAAACATTCATGGGACTAATAGTTCACTAATGACACATATATCCCAGCCAAGTTCATGAAGTTTCCAGGTAATTTCCATCGAGCATGGTTATCACCGAAATTTTGTGAAAAATACTTAGCAAATGAAATACGTTATAACTTATAAGTTATAACTTGCATTAAATACAAAAATCTGATAAGCATCTTATCCATTTAATATTTGCCTCTTGAATTTCCTACGTTAGTAGTGTTACCCCCCTGACATGGGGTGACTTGATCATTATCCTATGTGATCTTCCATCACTTTCCACATATGAGATATATGGTTTGTCCATGGACATTTGAGAGAGACAATTTCAGTCTGTTCAATTCTTCCATGCCATGTGCCAGAGATTGATGGGGACACAATTTGCATTGTGTTATGACATATCCTTTCGAGTTGATTTATGGTTAATGCTTTCTTCTGTGTGAACATGATGATAGGGCGTCAACGTTGTTACTCTATAATGACTCATGCATCTTAGATGGTTGTCTCATAGCTAAGGATTTATTACGGTGTGGTTATAATTCGTCCTTAGATTAAGTGTGTAAACTTGAGCCAAATCTAAAGCAAAGAGACTAAGCTAAGAAAAGGATAAAAAAAATAAAAACAAAAATAAAAAGGGATTGCAAAAAAGAGGCACAAGGAAAGGGTAACTCGGAAAACAAATCACTCCCTTCTAAGGCACACATGAGGAAGAAATATCATTAACATCTAGCTCTTGAAAGCTAAGAGGTAGACCTAGCAATCAAATCATATTTCAATGATGGTCAATTCGTGAATACCCTCTCCTTAAAATTACATTCACTTAATCACCCTCACATTAGAGGAAATTTTAACTCAAAATGGGCCTCCTAAAAAAAATTAATAAAATAATAGTTAAAATAATAAAATAATATTTATTAATTTTGGAGGAAGAAAAGAAAAAAACTACTTTTTTGTTTGTACTTTTGACATATCTCCGTGTGTTTTTGACATATATCCAACCAGCTCTCCCGATTGAAATTTGAGTAAAAGCATAGGGAGATATGTCAAAAATACAAACAAAAAAAGTAGTTTTTTTTATGATACCTATCCCCAAATTTATTTTAAAAAAGTGTTTAAGACCTATACGGTATTTCAAATTTAAAGCAATTTCATTGGCTAACACATGCTGACATGGAATTTGAGTTAAAGTTAAAAGGCCCATTTTGAGTTGAAATTTCCTCTAATGCCTTAGAAACTTAGGAAATATACTTGGTTGTAAAAGTAAAACATGAAAATCTGGATCAGTTATAGTTATACCATGGTAATTGTAAGGTTATTGGGATAACTAATTAGTGAGTTATTATAAAAGTGCACATAATAGCCTTTTATGTTAATGTTTTGCATATTAGATAGTATTTTTCCTAGGTCATACATTACATGGTCTAACACTTGAATTGGATTGTATTGATGATGTATAGTCTCCATGTGATGACTTCCCTCCTTGTACACACATTTGGAGGCACACGTGGTATACCTTTTGACATTTTTGTTGAGACATGTTTTTGGAGGGGTATCCTAGCTTTGAGAGCAATTATCTATTGACAGAGTGTCCAGAATTTTACCATCTCAATGACTTTAGAAGCAGCGTGTTTGTGGGATTTCCGAAAAGTGGTTGAAAATTCAGTAAATATTGAAGAAGCTGGCTATTTTAGAACTGTTTCCTTGGAGCACTCGTCGTTTTTCTTTGAACACTTGATTTATGGACTGCCTCATCTATTTGGTCCACATGGGCCATCTCATCTTGGAGCATTCATCACTTTGATTTGACTTAGTGGGGCACTTCTCTCTTTTGTCCACTTATCTTGGAGAGTAAGTTGCTAGTTGGACTTGTCAATGAGGTTGTTAGATTATTGAATAGTCAAAATCTAGTGTTTCTAGTTTGGCCCATGCCATTTGAGGATTTAGAAACTCTCTCATCTATATAAGAGAGTCTCTCTCATTGTAATCTTTGCTAGAACTTGAGAAAATAGAACTCTCTCTTGCTACTCATGCTTATTTATTTTTGTTAAGTGTATTGGGGAAATTTTGTAGAAAGTAGTAGACGCTCTAAGTGCTTGATGTTTAAATGCTTATTCCTTCTTCAAATGACTAATTCATGGAAAAGGTTTAGGTAGTTTTATTTTCAATGTTTAGTGCTATTTGCTAGTTAAGTAGTTTTACGTTTGACACTTGATGTATTGCCTTTAAGAGTAAGTTCCTAGACTTGGTTAGTAGGATTTCTAGATCTTTCATGTAGGTTTATGTGGAGATTTTCAGCACTTGACTTCTCCATATAGTTGAAGAGAAATAAACATTTGGCTATCAAAGACTAAGGCTGGGGTATGATCTCTTCAACTCAATATTACTCGTTGATCCCCAAAGTCTTTTCTTTTTCCTCTATGATTCCATTCTCTTCTCACTAAACTATAGGCACTAGTCAAGAAGATTTCAATTTCCTTCTTTTAGCTATTCTTAAAAACATTTTATGTTATTGTTCTTTTAATCTGGAAATTAATCTTTACCTTAAGCACAAAAGGTTCAGATTGCCTAACACAAACACTTAAGTTATTTTCAGATTTTGCTTCAATTTAATCCCTTTGAGCTTATTTCATTTAACATTTAAGTTGTGTTGAATTATAAACTGTTTTAAGAGTTGTTCATCGTGCAATTTACATACTTTTTTGGCACTCTTTAACAATTTTATATGCTAATTCAGATCTAATTTATTCCTATGTTTTATGGCATCATTAACACACTTAATCAGGTGCCTAATATAGATCTGAAATATAATAATAAGTTCAAGTAGCTAATTCACACCTCATGCTCTACATTTCAGGTAACTAGTTACTTGTCTTTTCCAGTACATTTGCATTTAACTGTATCAATGTAAGTTGCAGGAATTTTATGTTATTAACCGCATGATAACAACTCCATCACATTGGTTAATTAACAATTTTATTTTTGTTGCAAGTGATTTGAATATTGTTTGTTCTATTCTATTGCAATCCCAGTGATAGAATAAGAGTTGTATTTTATCAAGTTACATTCTTTTATGCCATTTTGTCAAGTTCACTTGCAACCGTTCTTTTTTCTTTGAATCAACACATTCAATGGTTTTTACCATCTTTCCTATTGGTTTAAAGAACTTTATTTTCATTGTTGGTTATTTGCAATCAACTCATTATCAAGGTTACACAAACCGCAGGTGCGATCGAAATCGACTGAAGCATCCGATACGGGTGCGACACTCATCCCAAAATTAGGAATCGGGGATTCAAAACCTAACCCTAATTAACCCTAATTATCCTACATTTATACTATGTAAACAACTTTAGATGTGTCAACACAAGGTGGAAGAATTCGATGAAGAATTTGAGAATTTGATTTGGGCGCGGTTAGCCCTAGGGCCGAATCCGGTAACTTAGCTCATTATTTTACAACAATTTCATCTAGATCACCAATGTTAAGTTGAACTTCAGTGGTTATGCTTAAACTCCTCATTGATCATTTCTTGATCTAGAGGGTGCGGTTAGGCCTAGGCCCGAATCCGACAACCTAGCTCATTATATTACAACCATTTCATCTAGATCACCAATGTTAAGATGAACTTCAGTGGTTATGCTTAAAATCCTCATTGCTCATTTCTGTATCTAGATTAATGCAACGAGTTATTCTTTCTCTTGGCAAATTCACTCAAAGTTCTCTTTACTTACATGCCATGGTTATACTTAATGGTTTATTGAAATAAATTGGTATAATATATGTATTCTTGATAATCCTTTCATGTAACTCCGTGGATTTTCTAACTCATTTGCTTCTGTTAAGTCATAACCATGCATCACTATTTAATCTAGTGATTTGCTTAATCTCTTGACACGTAGTTGCATTTAGGGAACCCCCATTAGTGATTTCTCCAAATCACTAGAAGTGAAGGGAAATAGTTGTAGGAGACAAATACATTATTTCCATAGTTGCACTTAGCAAGAACCTTTTTGAGTCCTTGCATTTAGTGTTCTAGCTTTTGCAAGTGTTCTAGCAAGTTCTAGCATGTGGGAGCGTAGGAACGGGGAAACACACATGGGAGATGTGTGGAGACACCCCCCCAAATTATAAAATTTTTTTATAGGGGACGAGCGGACATCAGGGTCCCTGGCATAAGGGACCCCGACTCTAAAACTATGAAAAAATCCCAACATAACAATCCATCCCATGTAAATTCATCATTATGCAATGTAAATACTAAATTCAAAATGGCGAAATGATACAAAACACGATTCATCAATCGCCATTGGTATTACTTAGGTTTTTTTGTCTTTTGTTTTCTTGACTTTTTTTTATTATGTTTTTTTATACTTTTAGGATTTTGAAAAAAGAATTGGAGAACTACCCAAGAGTCCTGCTTTTCATGGGGGATGCCCACAAGCCCACCATTTTGTGAATCACCATTGGTATTACTTAGGTTTTTTTGTCTTTTGTTTCCTTGACTTTTTTATTATTATGTTTTTTTATACTTTTAGGGTTTTTGAAAAAAGAATTGGAGAACTACCCAAGAGTCCTGCTTTTCATGGGGGGTGCCCACAAGCCCACCATTTTGTGAAACACGTCCCGCTCTTTAGGAGGGGGTTCCCACAAGCCCCCCATTTTGTTAAATGCGTCCTGCTTTTTGGAAGGGGGCACCCATAAGCCCCCATTTTGCAAAACACGTCTCATAGATTGGCAAAATGCTTTGTTGTGCGTTTTGCCACGTTTTATAAAATCGGTTGCGTGCAGCGTGACAAAACGTTACGCCAAGTGACCCCCCTCGTCCCAGTGTCTTGGGAAGTGTGGGGGGCGCACCATCGACCCTGAAAAGCACTAGTTTTTGTTTTAACAAGTAGGTTCGTTTTTTGTTTAGTTGTATCTTGCTATTGAGAAATTCCATCCATGCCTGTTCATTACTTCAGGACATTCCTATGCTTTTTCTAACAAAAAAAATTATTTATATACATGTTATGTATCCTTGTCTCTCAATGTGACAATAAAAAATGATGAATATACTCCCAAGATGTTTACATAATTCAAATCTACCTAACACCTGAATGGTAGCCTGTCCTTTAGCAACAAAGCAGATAGACATGGTGTGATTGTTTGAAACAAAATGGTTTTCTCTTACAAGAGGTACGCCCATTGATAAACACAAATGGCTGACAAAGACAAATGAAAGAGAACATGAGGTAGATTGACAGACTTCTCATGAAGGCATTCTTGTGGAGTTGATTGGCCATTATTGCATTGAGAGAGGTAAGATGCACTCTACAATTTAATGTGGATGACATGTGTCATGTTTTGTCGAACACTTACAAACCAAAATGAAAAAAAAAGAGGATGTTCGTAAAGTAGAAAAGAAATAAAAATGGCATCTCTCTCTCTCACTCTCTTTATGTATATATAATATTCACCCAGATATATAGTATATTTATAATAATAATAAATATATTATATATATATATATATATTTTTCTCTTTCCTCTCTCTCTCTCTCTTTATATATATATATATAATATTAGTATATAGTATATTTATGATAATAATGATAATAATAATAAATATATTCTATATATGGGTTAATATATATCTATATCTATATCTATATCTATCTCTATATCTATCTATATATACATATATAAACTTGCAGCGATCCATCTTAAGTTCTTAACCCCAAATCTTTTAAACATTGCGAGGTTTGCGTCTCAGATCTTTCTTGACCCCTCTTTGTTCTTAATAGATTTGGGGTTAAAATGGATCTATTATAGGTAAGATTTGTTGTTTCCCTTGATGAAGTGGCATTAATAAGTTGGGATTCCTCTCTACTGGGAGAATGAAGATGTTGTGAAGTTGCTGTTATTTGCCAAAGAATATATATATATATTCACAAAAAACTTCATAGGGAAACCTAGGGATGCTTTCCCAATAAAAAATCACATGGAAACCTAGGGATGCTTTCCCAAGAAAACTTCACAGGGAAACCTAGGGACGCTTTCCCATATTTGTGGATGTCATCCCTAGTAGACCTATCCATGTAGACTAGTGCACCTTACCCAAGGGGATTCCAATTGGGACCCTGGTATAATAGAATAAGTCAAATGTCCAATAACATTGTTAACAACCGGTTGAGTTAACCCCTTGGTATCTTATATATATAGGGTAGATCCATCTTATCCCCAAACCTTTTAAGCATTGAGATGTTTTCCTTTCAATTTCATTTTTATCCCTCTGGGTGCTTAATAGATTTGGGTTAAGATGTAAATATGTTAATTGTTAACATTACTTTCCCCCTTAATAGAGTGGCATCATTAGAGTGGGAATATCCTCTCTACTAGGAAATTGAAATTCTTGTTAGTGGGTGTTGCTTAGTTCAGATTACTTTGGAGGCTTATATATTGTATATAGATCACAAACCTGTAATGACTAACATTCCTATAAAATGTATTAGTGATATTGTTAATGTTACTTGGCTTGCCCTTTGTGGTGACACCACTCAAGTTGAGATCCTTTATACTGGGAGAATTGGGTTCTACTTAGCAAGTTATTTATTTCAAAATACCTTGGAGGTTTACATAATATTGATGGGCAAGGCCTAAACAATGTTGAATTGACATTTGATGTTATCCAATAAAGCTTCTATATTCAATTTCTTCTCCAAATCTTGGATATTGTTTGTATGTTCTCCATATGGACCTCAACAAGCTCTCCTAACTTGGATCTTGTCCTTAGCTTTGCAGGATGTCCATAGTAGTTGTATTTGATTGATTGATAGCTTTTTTCTTTCCATATAATCATGCACGAGAAACCTTAGGAGACATCACCATCATTCATGGGTGGTAACTAGGGAAAACTAACAATGGCTAAGTTCCAAGCACCTAAGCTTGATGGGATTAAGAGAGTTGAACCCATGACCTCCCCTACTTGATGAAGAGATCTCACTTGTGGCTCATGACCTTTTGAGCTAACGCTTGAGGCTAGATTGACTTAGTAGGTATATTGTTTAGGAAGCTAATGGACATTCCATTTCCTTTATAAGAATAAATAATTTTTTTGGTGACTTTGTTGATCTCAAATCTTCTAGTGCCATTTAATTTTGCCTGGTAGATTGTTTCTGTATCGTGTGAGAGTCTTTACACACATGAAGGTCCATTTCCACCTTGACTTCTGTTTTCCTGATGCTTAGTTTTTCCCAATAGCTTGAATCTATTTTATACCTCCCTTCCCTATAATAATCCCAAAAAATAAGAAAGAAAGTTTGATTTTTGCACCAAAAATCTCCCCAATCATTTTAGAATTGAACACATGAATGGATCTCCAATTGCTAATGTATGAAGAAATGATAGTAAATAAATTTGAAGCCACGCTTTTGCATGACTTGATATCAATCATGATCTTTTGGTCCTTTACCATCAGTAGAGTGAGTGAGAATTTAGGTAGTTGCACGCATAGTTGCTATACTCGAGTATTTCTACCATGGCCCTTGGATGAGTTCTAGCCACTTGGTGTTGGCCAAGTGTTGCGGTCCATACTTACCATACATGTGAATTCTTGTGATTATGATGAGTCTCCTGGAGTTCGAGCAAGTACAATTGTCATGGTTTGTTGTATAAAACTTTTGGTTCATGGAGAGGTTATCTAACTAAAGTCTATTTTATTTAAACCCTCAAACATGGTGAAAAGGTCATTAATTTGCGAGAAGATGAGAAAGGCAACTTGGTAGTAGATTTAAGGGTTCTTGAGGATTTTGTAAAGTGATTTAACATGTTAGAGTAATGTTTTGGGCCATTCGTTGGTTGATGAAAAATCAAACCTCTACGGCCTCTTATTTTCTCAGTGTTTTTAATTTAGGGGCTATTTTTCAAATGCTTGGGACAATTGGGGGAGGCATTTAGAATGGGTTTTGAATAATTCAACAATCAATATTTGAGAACACATTTCCTAACAAAAGTATTTCAATTTTCTATCCTTCCAAATTCCTATCTTTTGCATTTAAGTTTGGTTTCCTTAAAGCGATAAATTGGCTCCAAAATTTTGATCAGACATTGTAAACAACTATTGGCAGTTTAGGTTAAAATTGGAGGTTGATGGGATTATTGTAAATCATGGAATGAGAAATGCTTTAGGGGTTTGAATACCACATTGCCATGCTCCCTAGCAATAACATGGCAAAATTTAATAAATTATTGTATGAGACTTGAAATCTTGCAGATTGCTAGGGGTTACTCGGACAAATTTAAAAACAAAAACAACTGACCCATAATTTGGATTGAAGAATGGTGAAATGTTGGAGTGAAATGCACAAAGGCTTGGAGTAGGGCCAAATGTTGAAATACAATAATAAGGAAAGAAATCAAAGGATGGTTGTAAATGAAAAAAAATAAGTCAAGTTATTGTTCAGTTTGGTAGAAGGAATCTTTTAATGCTAAACTGACGAGCTAGTGGACTGACTTGCTAAGTCGTCAAGTAATAACATGCCTCACCTCATTGCGCACAGGGCTCCTTGCAGTAGTGAGCAAGGGTTTGGGGAAGAAGCTAAGAGAATGTTTCTCTTTTCTCTAGTATAGTTCATGGAGCAAAAGACTCAATCATTGAGCAAAGGACTGTTGAGTTTGGTAACTTGGGGATGTCCTCCATATGGTCTGCCTAGCATGGAGGCACTTCTATCAACATAGGAAATTGGGTAGTGTGAGATACACTTTGCCAAGTGTCAGGGATCCAACAATGGAGACATACAAAGTCAAGTCACTTTTGTCAGTTGCATGCAATAGTGCATGCATGCATTTTAATGCAACATCATGATTTTTGCATGAGATTGAAATTAGGGTTTTGGAATCCTAATTTCACAGGAAGTTTATAAAAGGACTTTCGAAATGCAAAATTCGTTGTCTTTTGTGAGTATTCAGGAGATCAGAGCAGCTTAGAGAGTTAGTTGACCAAGGAGGGGATACCATTTGAGATAGCTGGGACACATTCCTGAGAGCAATGAGAGGACAGATCTTTAGAGACCGAGGAGTCCTTTCATCTAAACAGTTAGAGAGTGATCTTATAGAGTTTCTTTAGAGTGTGGAGAGTAGCAGCAATAGAGATGTGAGTAGTAGTAGCTTGGATGTGAGCAACAACACACCACATGTGTGGGAGCTGTTGCACACGTGTGGAGGTTGAGAGGGCCCAACGAGCTGAGAAATCTTCATCAATGTCTGAGGAGAGGCCATTAGGGTTTAGTGAGAGTCAGAATGAGGGTAGAGTAGACGAGACGTGCCTCTGAGGAGAGAGGACGCAAATGTACAACTGGGGGATGCGTTTTGTGATTGAGGATGCAAATCATCTTTTAGGCAGAGTAGAACAGTGCAGAAGGGCAAAGGGAGCACCCTTCTAAAGTTAGACAACGAGTACAACATCCAATGATTGGTAGAGGCATAGTTTAGAGTTCTAGTATGAGGGTGTACTAATGGGGGCGCATTTCCCAAGAGCAACAGTTGCATCTGCTTGCAGATCTAGGGCTTGTCCCATTAGGTTCACCATTTTATTTCTCTAACTCTGATTGTACCTTCTTCTATTATATTTGCGTTGGGATCAAGAAAGAAGAAAGCCCCATAGAATGCTGGTTTTCCCCATTGGGGTTTCTGCGATAAAAATATCTGAGTCAACTTGTGTGATTGCATTGTTGTTTAGAAGTGGTAAAGGATTTTCATGTGCTGTTTATTTCTGATCATGATAATAGATTAGGTTATCTAGGATTGATTTACATTTTCAATATTATATCTAGGATTACTGAAATTTGTGGCTGCGTTGAGATCCAGACTTCCCAGAGTGAGTGGAGACCTCTGGGAAAATTTACAAGGACTAGTGTGCAAATAGTCTATGCCTCACATATTGAGTAAAGGATCCAATCACCAAGCAAAGGTCAATTTCAATGAGCAAAAAAACTACTGCTTAATAGTCTATGATTGACAAGAGGGAAAGAGCTAGTGCTTGATGAAGTTGCTAGCACCTTGAGATGCAAACTCAAAGTGCAAAGAGAGAGTTGGACTCATTGAGCAAGATCAAGGAAAACATTAAGCAAAGAAGGGACATCCTTCAACTCGCTAAGCAAAGGGGTGAGATTACAATCAAGCAAAAGGCCAATGATTAAAAGCGGGTGATTTTGTTTGAGTCTAGTGTTATCAAGCAAAGTGTAGAAGGATGCAATGCCCAGTGGCCTATGCTTAGCAAAATATTTAGTGCTTGATGATGTTGAAAACAATGTAATCCTCAAAGCATAGAGTAATACACAGATTGAAATCGTTGAGCAAAGACCTTGTTCATTTACAAAGCAAAACATGGTTTTAAATTATTGAACAAAGAATTTTGTTATCAGGTTTTTCCATCTAGAAGGGAAGAAATGAGAGTCGAGAGAGAAACCCCATTAGGTTAAAAACATGGTAGATGAAATGTCGGTTTAGTTTTTGAGGTCAAACTTTTTACCTAGAAGGAAAAACCACTAGAGATTTGGTATAAAATATTTGATAAGCAAGAAAAAACCTAGAGAGTAGTGGAAAACCAGTAAGCGGGAGAGAAAGTGACGGTGGAGAAGACCCCAATAGTGAGAAAAATGCTAATTTGACAAAATATGGAAAAGGTAACCAAACTTTTGAATCAGAGAAAAATCTTGATATGGTTTTTTGTCTATTAACAAATCCATGGTGTAGGCTAGTTAGTAGCCATGTCTACAACATGGGAGCAACCTATCTTAGCTACATTTTCAAAATACCTGTGTTTATAGGATTCTCCAAGAATCCGAAGGGCATTGTAAAGCGCCAAGATAGGCTTGCAACCTCATATTAATTGAGGATGTTAAGATGATATGTACTTGAATCTTGGGGAAGAGGATTGTTGCCTCTTTTCACACACCTGGGGGGGATGTGGTAGAAATCTTCAAGCCAGTCAGTGTGTCCTTGGGGGCAAGTCTCGAGTCAAGGCTGTCACCTTGTTCTTGACTCCTCCGTTTAGGCCAACTCCTAATGAAGCCAAGGGGGGTAGACCCTATTAATTGCTAAGGCTTTTAGGCTTTAGTGTTTATGGTGATGAAATAAGTTACATAGGAATTTTGATAAATGAATTTAACACAAGATATTTGCAAGATTTATTAAAAATTAATACTTGATAAGCAAGAATGCAGAAGCATATGATAATATAAAAAATAGACCAGTGCCAATAATGGAGTCCACAAAATGAAAATGTTGTTGAAATGCGAAAAGGATGTTGCAAGTGCTCTTGGTCAAATTTTAAGTTAATGTGAGATGATTTGATTACTTAGGGGGGAAGGGGACACCCGATATACCCAGGGGTTATGAGCAGTATGTCTAAAACCCTTAATCGACACGGCTACCCGCAAGGAATATGTAGGTTGGTTGGAGTCTCGGAGACGATGTTCAACACTACACCGCAAGGGCGTAGTCTAACTTGTGTCTCGAGGTCACTGCCCAGTTGTTCCTGCTTCCTTTGGGTAATTTGTCACCGCAACGGCTTAAATCGAGGCGTTGGATTTTCGCCTGGGGAGGTTTATTGAAAGATGTGAGATCTAGTTATTCTAGTCATCCACGTTGCTTTTGATGCAGCCGGCTGATCGGACGAACCATAGCCAGTGCAAAGCATACACAGCGGAGTCTTGGTAATTTTTTTAAGGCTTTTAAACTTGTGTTCTTGTTTAAAAAGAAAAAATTTCTAGGAGTCTCTTTTGGTCCAAATGGACCTCAATCGGGAAAGCGAGGAGGGGTTGATTTTAGATAACAAAAAAATGCTAGAAACAATCAGAGATTATCTAATTAGTCCTACCATGCATCATCTTTCCCCTTTCGGGTCAATCGGGAAGTCGTGGGGTAAGTAGTGTGATTACTTTGAATTTGTGAATATTGAAAGTATGAAATGCAAATTCAAAGTATACAATGCTGCAATACACGACTAAACTAGAAAAAAGTGAAAAAGTGCAAAAAACCACAAAACGTAGGATCCCCCTGGGAGGACGGGGAGTGGGCTCGAAAGAGCCTACTCGAAATTGTTTTTATTACTCAGTTACAATGCTTTAGAGAAATGCACTTTGGTCCTTGTTATCTGGGATCCAAAGGCTTACAAAATAAAAGGAAAAGAAGCCCGACTGAGGGGGAAACTTCCTGGAAGCTTCGGATGTCCCAAAAATGTGATTTCGGCAGAGTTTCTTTCTCTTTTTTAATGGACCTGCTAAAAACCAGCAAGCAAATGTCAGTGAAAGATGCCCAAAAACACTTTGGAAGTGTCTTTGGACAACACACAGAAATTTCACAAAAAAAACCAAGTTAAAATAATGAAAAAAGGACAAAAAGAACCAAGGAAAGCAAGCTTTCTTTGAGATCTTGGCTTTCTTTTTGGGCAGCCAATACGATATGCACTTAAATGCAAGATTCAACTTTAAAAGTTTAGGCAAAATACTTTCAAATGACAAGTTACGAATATACTTCAAATTTACATGCAAAGGAAAGTAGATTTAATTATATCTATTTAACGAAAGATGAATCTTTTGTACAAAACTTTCAAATCTAGACTATGAGCTTTAAGAAGATAGATCTATGTTAAATTTCACTCTAAGATGATAGATCTAAAAAATTAAAGCTATGAACCAAGTAGCCAAGTAGATTTTAAATTTTAAAAAGAGAAAGAGAAGAGGGCAAGCTTGTAGCTGTGAAGATCAACCGAAGAGCTTCCGGTGGAAGCAATTGGACTATGTAAAATGAAAAGGTGAAGATGATGAGGAACAAACTTGTTCAAAACCTTCTCCACGGAAACCTGTAACTAGCACAAATAAACCTTGCAGAGAAATTTGTGAGATCCATTGATATACATATAAAAGACTAAAGCAGCATGATAATAAACTTATTGAAAATGCCAGATCTTTATCTTTACATTCATATGAACAATAGAATCTATAAATAAACTTATTTAAAGACTCTTTACTTTCGATTGGGAGCAAATCTCGACAAGGTTAGATTCACAAATGAAGCAAGAAAAAAAATGCATCAAAGACAGGTTACCTCAAGCATGAGCAACAATATTCCTCCAACTGAATGCCTTACACCATCTAGCCTCCAAAGCTTTTCTTTATTCACAATGAAAAAATATAACAGTATTACAATGGCAACAACTCTTCATCCAATTCTAACTAGCTTGGAAGAGAGAAAGGTTGCTTTATTTATAGCCAGAGCCAAGCCCCTGGGGGGCTACCAACACTGAAGATACACTTGAAGTCACACTGAGCTTAACTGAGTCAATCTGAGTTGAAGTGAAGAGGGACTAAGTTGAACTGTAGAGGTGATTGACACCTCTCTCAGTTAACTCCTAATTAGCTACCAACACACTTAAGCATCCACCAAACTTTCCACCCACCAATCCATATCGGCGTCAATCTCTCCTCTCACGTGTGAGCTTCACGAGGTTCGTTTGAGTGGGTGATGTCATCCAAATGCAGGCGCTAGAAATAACCAAAGTTTTAGAAAACAACTTCATGCTTGGAGAGGGGCCCACTTCCCCTCTTAACACACCCCTCCTAGTCACACGTGCTTTGAGAATACTCTTGATGTCACCCCCTCTTAAAATATTCGCTACTTCCTTTTAGACATGCGATTTCAACTCACATTCAATCCAAAGTTTACATGTGTATCATATGAATAAAAGGGGGTTCACTACTTACTCCCAACTCACCTTTCAAATGCTAGTGTGAGGTATTTCCACGTCACCCATACCATGCGATTTCAAATCATACTCACTATCTTTCACTTAAACTTTAAATCAAAGTTTTAATACAATTTCATGTTGGAGAGGATCGTAAGTTTAAAGGGGGACCCATGCCATGTCACCCCTTTAACTACTTTTTTTTTAATTTGACTTTTTTCAAACCTTGTCCTTTATGCCAAAATGTCTTAATTTAGCATTAAAATGCCCTTTTGATGCATTTTTAGCTGCTCGACTATGTGGAAAGTGGTTCTTGGGGTAAAGTGGACGCTCGGAGTGTCAAAACAAGTGTCCCCACGTCAGAAACAGACTCTGTATCTGACTTTTATTACATTTTGAAATTTTCTAATTAAACCATTAAAAATAGCCTAATTTTGCGGAAAATTTTTATTTTCTCGGGAATTGACGAAACTCTAAGGGGACCTAGCACATGTCCATACGACTCAAAATCAATGCCTAGCATGTTGAAAAACACTAACACGAAGGCTCTAATAACCTCCTAAGGCCAAAACACCAAGATGACTACCCCAACCTTGGAGGTGTGAATGAAAAACTCAGAAATTATCAGTCGTTTGTTCAACAACCAATAATAACCGAGGGAAAAAACACTTTGGGCTAGTCGGCTTGATGCTTAAGTCTGGAAAGCCGAGTCTTTTATAAAAAATTAAACGCTAGGACATTTTTTACAATTTCCCCAAGGGGAGATATATAGAGTTCAAGGAATCTTTGTCAAATACAAGACAAATTGTTACATTAGATAGTTGGATAAAGTGAGGGATAGGACCATACTCAATTTTCTAGATTTATGTCCTAGAGGTGTGATGTTCCTTGATTCAATTGATGCATTCTGATTCATAATTAGTTCACAAACTTGAGCTACATGAGTTTTGTCTCGCACCTCGCGTCGACACCAATACTTTGTCCTACGTCATCACTACTTCGTCCCGCGACCTGTGTTGACCACTCTCAGGCTTTCTTGTTTTTCTTACCTTAGCTCTATCCTCCCTTGTTGTCGAGGGGTTTGTGCCGTATCTTCGTGCACAATCTAGGGTGATGCACTGTTGACGCCGAGTGTACACAAGTCGTAGGGTTGGTTGGAATCTTGCCATAACCCTCATCTATGCCTGAGAATTAGTTTGCTGTAAATTTGTGGTTTATTCTCTATAGTTGATGCAGGTTCAACAATGACTAACTAGCTTTGGTATAAGGATCATGGAGAAGCCCACAAAGACCAACAACTTTGACAACAAGGAATGATTTGAATACCTTAGAAACTGTACTGGTAATTAGGGAACACTTTATAGCAGTGTTACAAACATTGTCCATATATCAACAACATTGCGATATATCGCGATGTTGACCCCATGGTGATATATTGGCAATATATCAGCCGACATTTTTCTCTGATTTTTACTCTATTTTATCGTGCTTTTTGGCGTTTTTTTTGAAAATATCTTGATTTTTTCCCCTCTTTTTGCTCATTTGTAAATTGTTTTGGTTGGGGAAAAAAATTTGTCATGCCCATAAAAACATGTCGCCTTCTTCAGTAGCAATTGGTAATATTAAATTCTTAAAGTAAAAGTGACGTTCTTCTTATCTTTCATTTTCTATCATTTTACTTAAATTTTTAACATTACCATTATTTGTTTCAAGATATGTTTGAGAGGTTCCAACTTCATCGAACTTCATATGCAAAAAGTAGAATTTTAGATCCCATTCAAAATTCAACAGACTTAATAGTTTTCAAGATTTCAAGGTTGCAAAGTTTCCACTGAATTCTATCATTTATGCAGGTATGGGATTGGCATTTAATCAAGCACATCAACCCCTCTATGTACCTTGATGTTGGTCGTGTTGATTGTTGAACTGCTTTGTCATGGACTTAATAAAAATATGCTATTTTTTTTCACAAGAACGAGTAGCAGTTTGTATTAAAAGGGTGGCAAAACCACAAATCAAAATTACATCTGAAGTGTTAGTCCTTTTTGATCTTCTATCAACCTGGACTTATAGCTGCAATCTATCCTTACATTACATAATTCAAAATTTTCCCCATAAAACCGCTGGGTGTGAATAGAACTTAAAAACATCTAACTGCTAAGAAAAATCATATGGTATCAGAGAAGGACTGAATAGAAGCCGTTACCAGTGAAAATCTAGAAACTAGGGTTTACAAGTTTGGGCATATTTATCCATACATTGGACTTCAAAATAGTATTTTTGAACTCACCCTAGGAGGGCACACCTATCTCTAGGAATAGATCTCAGATTCGAAAAGTTTGAGTTTTGACCTATTTACTACCGGTGCCGAGAATCTAGGGCTTCCAATTGTGAGCTGTTATGTCCACAATTGATTGAAAATAAGTGTTTTCCAACTCCCCCTGAGGGCGCATCTTTCCTTGGGATCAGATTTTTCATTTGATAAACTTCATTTTTGACCTACCCTTTGCTAGGGTTTCTAGGCCAAATCTTAGTGTTGACAAAATGGAAACCAATCTAAGGGTTGAGGATAGATTGGATGGAGTAGAAAACTTCAGATCTTAGAAACATACGATAAATGATCTCTTAAATTCTATCCCGGAACCAGAGGAAGAGGAGGCCAAAACAAAGCACAAGAAGAATATGGTAAGAGCAAAAAGAATTCTATCTAATTCAATCAATGACCACTTGATCCCTTATGTGTCAGAATTGATTACTCCTAAGGAAATACTTAAGGCCCTGACAAGATTGTATGAAGGCAATAATACTAGGAGAAAGTTATTGATGAGACATCAATTAAGGAATGTGATGATGGACAAGTCAGAGACAATGTCCTCCTACTTCACAATGGTTTCTCAGATCAAGGGTCAACTAGCAGCTATTGGAGATCCTGTAGAATAGAAAGAGCTCGTGTTGACAACATTGAATGGTTTTCCATCTTCTAGGGATGTGTTTGTTCAAGGCATTTGTGCAAGGAAATGGCTACCCAAGTTTGATAGCTTATGGACATATTTTGCTTTAGAAGAAGCAAGGTTGATCTCCAAAATGCAGAAGACGAATGATGAAGAAAATCAAGCACTTGCTCCTCATGTAAGGAAAGGAAAAGGTAGAAAGTTTACCAAGAATACTGACAGAAGATCAATATCAGAAAATAAGAAGGATATGTGCAAGATTAGATGTTACATCTGTAATCAGTTGGGACACTATTCAAGAGATTGCACTCGAGAGAACAAAAAGAGAAAACATCATGCACATGCAGTAGGCATGTATGAGTCTCCATTACATAACAAGACTAAGGAGACATCAGATGAAGAATTTGTCCTTAAAAAGGAGTAGTGTTTTGGTTAAAAGATAGCGGTGCTTCTAAGCACACGACATGTTACAAGAGTTCTTTAGAAAGAACATGGAAACAATTCAAAGCATAAAGTTAAAGAGTAGGAGAATCCTCCTAACTAGCTAGATTCAAATGAAGCAGTTAATATACTCTTGGCAAGACTGACAAGGGATATTTCCAAACTATGAAGGTAGGTCCAAGACGATCTTGGATCCAGCACATCTAAAAGACATGAAGACCAAGGATGAAGACTTCAGCAAGTTTCGAACTTGACGAAGAAGAAGGTCAAGGTCTTCAGAATTAGACGATGAAGTAGAGTATGCTTTCAAAAACTCCAGTGATTTTTGTAAGGAGGCAAAAATCAAGAAAGAGGCTACATAACACATGGAAGATAAGTATTTGTACTGTCATTTGCTTAAATTTTCAAGTATTTTGAAATTGTTCATAACAATTATATGTAAATCTGTGATACAATTTTCTTTTATGCATTTATATGATTGAATTCACACGAACTAATTGAGGGGGGTGCTTTGGGTTGAAGTTAATGGAACCCAAGTGGTGAGCGCCACCTTTCATACATAGTCCCCACCACACCAATAGTTCAACGTAATTTCCAACCACTTGTGAGGGCCCATGGTTGGGGGTGCATTCTCCTTTCCCACATAATGATTCACTAGTAAAAAACAATGAATCACATGTGACGATTTAGACTTGGGATTACTCTCCTTTAACTTAAGAAATGATCGCCACTTCCTCCATGTCATCTTAATAAGATTCCTTTTGACTTTTTTATTTTATTTTTGACTTTAGTGCAATTTGTCAAAACTTAGCATTTTTTTGCCACTTAGTCGCACCGATAGAGAAATAATGCCACACGAAACAAAATAGTCACCCAAAGCATGGGAAAAGTGGGTCATGGGGGAAAAGAGGTGCTCTGAGCTTGAAAATGAGCCCATCCATGTCAAAAATGGACTCCAGACCACATATTTATTGCATTTTGAATATTTCCATTTAAACCATTAAAACATGGCCTAAAAATGCGGAATTTTTTTTCTCGGAATTGAACAAAAACTTAGGGGGGTCTAGAACATGTCCATACGACTCAATATCGATGCCTAGCATGCTTATATACATTGACACATGAACTTTAATAACCTCCCAAGGTTTAACCACTAAGACGGAAAATCCATCTTTGGAGGAGCGGTGAAAAACTCGAAAATTATACATTGCTTATTCAACATTGCATAATTGACAAGGGGAAAAACACCTTGGAATGATCGGATTGACATCTAAGTCCTAGGAAGCAAAGTCCTTTACAAAAAGTTTTACCATGCTAGCACATTTATTACAACAAGCTCTGCAGGGTATGAACATGCATTTTATTAAAAAAGAGGTAAAAAATGGCCTTGATGAACCGTGGAACCTTCTAAACACTGACAATGAACAATCAACTTGTTCATGACTTAGACGTTTGACTGGAAATCCACTAAGTGCAAAATTAGTGGATAACACTCTTGGTTCATCTGATCTCCCTTTTATTATTGAGACCTATGAGAGCCTTGTTAGGCCACTTTTAGACATGGCAGGTTATCACTAGTTTCTTGCTTGTCAACAAGAAACTAAGTCCTTTGGAGGGGTCAGAGACCTAGGTGGGGTGGCTTGTTTGGTCAGAAATTCCCTTTGGAGCAAGGTCTCTTTGGTATTATTAGATAAGCTTGCTAGGTTCGTATGGATTTGTGGGCGGTTTTATTGCTTACTCAGGGGGACCTAAACCCTCACCAACTATTTTAGATACCCTGATCAAAGATGCTTGGCCTTACACATGCAGGAGGATTTCAAGCTTTGGGCCCATTTTCTTTAGCCTCCAACCAGACCAGATCCTACCTAATGGACTACTTCCTTTTTCATGGTGCTACCCTCAAGGAGGGGCACTAAGAGACAGATTGATATCAACAAAACATCACGCTCCATATCTATGCTGATTCGTGGGACTTTCCCCTCTTCCTTGAGATCCTAGTGGCATGATTGGAGTAGATCCCTTCATCAGAGGTAGATGAGATTCCCCTGGCCTCAATGACTAGCTTCGTCCTCTAAACAACAACGCAGTAGGAGGTCTAGACCATCTATCGATTCATCCTTTGGACACCATTTTTTACTGAGTTTCCTTCATTCGGCCTTGGATGTTAGGAGAGATGGGTCTATTCCATGACATGCCCACTTCATCACTTTTGGGTTCTCTCGTTCTTGGATCTCTTCCTCTTGTACATGTCGATTCCTGTTTGGCTTCCCAAGGTTGAGGTTGGGGGTCATTCATGTTCCAACAAAGATTCCACGCTCTACTTTATTTTGTTGTACTTTACTTTTCGCATCTTAGTTTTATAGCAGACCTTTTGGTATCCTTGGTTTGTAAAGACATCAATGTAACTCAATAGTCCCATTGACCTACTTTTGGTATCATGTCGATTCCTGTTTGGCTTCCCAAGGTTGAGGTTGGGGGTCTTTCATGTTCCAACAAGGATTTCACGCTCTACTTTATTTTGTTGTACTTTACTTTTGCATCTTACTTTTATAGCAGACCTTTTGGTATCCTTGGTTTGTAAAGACATCAATGTAACTCAATAGTCCCATTGACCTACTTTTGTGGTCATTTGTTAGACACTAACAAAATCATCTTGTCTAATCTTATCTCCCTTGATATCTCTACATAGCAGTTTGCTACTTTCACATTGCCTTGACTCAATTTGTTTCCATATCTATTTTGATGGTGACCCACACCTCAATTTATATACTAGCATCATTCAATACTCAACGTTAGGGGAGATAATCCTTTTTGGCTATTTCAATGCCCACGCCAAAGCTCTATAGGTTCCACTCCACGATCGCTATGAGGATGTGTTATGTATTGAGGAGATCAATGAGGATGTGTTATGTATTGAGGAGATCGATCTGGCTTTAATGGGACTTCATCGACATTTAGATGATGCTTTGGGGCCTTATATAAGGTATTAAAGACACCTCTTGCGGCTTGGAGAATCCCATCAACTTTTGATCCTTAACGACCTCCCTTGCTTCTCAAATTCTCATTTCTTCACTTGCCAACCTCATGGTGGAGGTGAGAGTGTGATGGATTACATCCTCTCTAGTCAGGGACTTCTCCCCTTTATTCATCACTTTTTGTTAACCCCCATCACATTGGTAGACCACGCCCTTTACTTCTTTAGGCTAACACCCCCCATCCAAGACCCCTTTTCCTTTGGGTCTACCTTAGACCATTATCCACTTTGTTGAGGGGGACCTCGACATCTTTATTTCCATCCTTTGATAGTTGCTCCCACCCACATTTCTTGAGTCTGTTTCCGCCAAGTACACCTATCTTTCATTAATTATTTCAGAAGCCACCCTTAAATCCTACCCCCACACCACTCGATTTACGTCTTTCTCCCAAAAAATCGGGACTTACCCCATGAATTAGTGGTACGATTTGGATTATAAAAATCTCCACACCCAACTATGTCATGCCTACACTCATGATCACTCCTTCCCCATGCTTCTTATCGTCACCTCCTCCTCCATAAGAAATGCCTCTTTATTTACCATAAGAGACATGAGTTGAGTGCTTCCCTTCTCCACTCCCCCAAAACATTATGGCGTAACTTTTTCTCTCGTCACACTTGTCTCTTGTTCGATCTTGATGTAAAATTCTTATTCTCCCATGCCTCCTCCCTTTGTGATATCTCGAGGAAACCCTTTATCCAGGTCACCTCCTCCTCCCTCTTCTTGCTACTTATTTACTTATCATATGTAGTCTAGGCCATGAGCTCCAACAAAGAAGCAGACGAGGAGCGGTTCCAAATTGATCTCTTCAAGCAAGGCCTCCATGCTTTGGACAATCACTCAGCAGATCTATTTAACCACGTTGTTTGTACATGCTTTCTAGACTCTTGGTCACATCATATCATCAACCTCATTCACAAATTGGGACCTAGTGTAGATCCCAATAACCATAGGACGATCATGGTTGGCCACACCTTTTCAAAACTCTCAGTTGCATCTCTCCACATGGAGCTTTCTCAGAAGCTTGAGCAAAGACACCTTAGAGCTAGAGGACAAGCTAGATTTAGATTGACACACTAGAGCACTGATCACATTCTTAAACTTCGGGCCATCATTGACGAGGCACATCATCGCTCTTCGAAAGTGTATTGTTGCTTTGTAGACTTTCGAAAAGCATTTGAGTCAGTCCCTAGAGAGGCATTGTTCTAGAGGCTCAGATACATATGCATTTTTGAGACTCTGCTGATTGCCATCATGTGGTTATATGAGATAGTTTTGGGTTGTCTTCGCACAACTCACAGGGAATCGGACTTCATTAGGAGTAACATTAGGGTCAAGCAGGGGTGTCCTCTATCCCATGCTTTGTTTGGGATCTAAACGACAAACATGAATCTTTCTTGCAAGAGCACATTCAAGCCAGAGATGGGTGTGTCCTCCATTAGGTCTTGATCTCTATTCTTTTCTTTGTTGATGATGTTATCCTCTTGGCCTCATCTCCTGAGGGTTTGCAGAGACAACTAGATGCTTTGGCCATTTTCTGTGATTTTCATCAGTTAGCGGTCAATTTGGCTAAAACCAAGGTCATAATCTTTAACAGGTCGAAGAAGCTCCAATCTTCATTTTCTTTTTAGAGGGGAGGAGATTGATATCACTTGCTCCTACACTTATTTTATTAGTTTTTCAACATTAAGCTAGCATTATTAGGATTTTTAACTGAGAGAATAACAAGCACAGCAATCAAACACAAGAGACAATGAACACAGTGTTTTTCCTCGGGGAAACCATAAAGGAGAAAACCCCGCAACTTCCTCAGAGATAGAATCAACACCAAAATATAAAAGCCCAAAACAGTAAGTGATATCCTGACAGCAGTAATCTTCTTCTTGTCTAGCCCCAATGTCTTCTCCTTCCTCAACTATGCGCTACACTTGAGTGTGGATGAGTTGTGTGATAAATAGAGACTCCAGTTCTCTATTTATACTAATCCTGGCATGACTAAAACTCTACTAGGGCCGACCTCTACTAGGAGAGTCTAATAACCCTAGTGCCCCGGAACTGCGGGGACCTTAACCCTTAGACAATCGGAGGGTTACTCACTATGACTTGACATGACTTGTTTACATAATAGATCCTCCTGATCGGAGCATCGGGGCATGACAATATGACTCAATTACATAATAGATACATCCCGGAATAAACATCGGGTTACAAGACATAAGATACATAGATGAATACATTCTGAAGTTACAAATACATCAACACTCCCTCTTAACTAGGAAGGTATTCTTTCGACACAATTTTCAGCACTGGTCTTCTTCTCTGCATCAACTGGATCATCTCGTCATCTTCAAGTCTTCTTCAGTCTTCAAGTCTTCTTTGTCTTCGAGTCTTCAAGTCATCTTCTTCTTCAAGTCTTCTTCGTCTTTGAGTCTTCAAGTCATCTTCTTTCTCTTTATCACGAGATCTGCATCATCATGACTACTGGCTCATCACTGCCGGATCATCACTCGACCTGGATCATCATCAAGTCTGGATCATCTCATCTGGATCACTTGATCTGGATCATCGAGTCTGGATCATCATCACAACTGGATCGTCATCAAGTCTGGATCATCTCATCTGGATCATCATCAAGTCTGGATCATCATCTGTTATCTCATAGTGGTGCTATCTCGATTCTTCTCATCACAGGAAGTTCTACAGAGTCGATCCTATAGGCCTACCCTTCATGTAGGTCTTCATCAGCGCTTATATCTGACACTTAAGTCAGAATGGCTCGCCCAGCTCTTACATCTGACCACATCTTGTCAGAAAGGCACGCCCAACACTCACATCTGACCTCATCTTGTCAGAAAGGCCCAGCACTCACATCTGACCTCATCTTGTCAGAAAGGCTCAGCACTTATATTCGACCATGTGTAAACACATCGCATCGAAAAGGCTCTGCACTTACATCCAACCTCATCTTGTCGAAAAGGCACTGCACTTACATCCAACCCCATCTTGTCGGAAAGGCACAACACTCACATCCTACCATGTGTAAACACATCGCGCCAGAATGGCTTAGCACTTATATCCAACCTCATCTTGTTGGAAAGGCTCTGCACTTACATTCGACCATGTGTAAACGCATCGCATCGAAAGGGCGTGCACTCACATCTGATCATGGAGGAACTAATCCTACCATCGCATCAGAATGCCCCCCAGTCCCAGACTGAGCTACCTGGTAACTAACCAGGTGCCTCCATTCCTAGAATGGCAGTTGCCCTTACATCTGACCTACTCGTCAGAATGGCCAACACTCACATCTGACATGGAAGAAACTTAATCCTTTAGCCATGACAGAATGGTTTAGCCCTTACATCTGATCAAGTGGGAACACATCCCTCTATCACATCAGAATGGCTTCTCAGTCCTAGACTGAGTTTTCCTGGTAACTGACTAGGTGCCTCCATTCCTAGAATGGCAGTTGCCCTTACATCTGTCCTATTCGACAGAATGGCCAGCACTCATATCTGACATGGAAGGAACCAATCCTCTCACCATGACAGAATGGCTCAGCCCTTACATCTGACCCTTACATCTGACCATGGAAGGAACCAATCCTCTCACCATGTCAGAATGGCTATGGGTCTCATCACTTTCTCTTGGAGGAAACCTCGATCTGGAGAACACCAAGCTTCTCCCTGAAGTACTCGAACTTAAGCCTAGCCAATGGCTTCGTCAATACATCAGCTATCTGTTCCTCTGTCGCAACATACTGGAGCTTCACTGCTCCCCTCTGCACCATATCCCTGATATAGTGATACTTGATCTCGATATGCTTCGACTTGTCATGGAACATTGGATTCTCTGACAACTTTATGCAACTCTAGTTGTCACAATGTATACAAGTAGCATCCAACTGGAGATCAAATATATCAAACAGTAGCTTCTGTAGCCATACTGCCTCACAACTAGCTGAACAAGCTGCGACATACTCTGCTTCAGCTGTACTTAGTGCCACACAGGATTGCTTCCTGCTAAACCAAGAGATCACACCTGATCCCATATTGAAGCAACACCCTGAAGTGCTCTTTCTATCAATGGTATTGCCTGCCCAATCTGAATCAACATAACCCTCCAGGTTAATCTTTTGATTCGCATCGTACTTGAGCCCATAATCAACTGTACCCCTCAGGTACCTTGGAATATGCTTTGCAGCAATCAAGTGAACATTTCTCGGATTTGTCAAGAACTGGTTCAAGGTGTTCACAGCAAAGCAAATGTCTGGTCTTGTGTTCGTCAGGTACATCAATGACAATCATCTGACGATACATCGTAGCATCAACCGACTCTGATGAAGCATCACTCAATAGCTTCAGGTTCGATGCCATAGGTGTGGCCATGGCTTTGCAATCCATCCTCCCAAACCTCTTCAGGATCTCTACTGCATACTTCCCTTGTCCAAGGAAGATTCCATCTGTACTCTGCCACACCTCCATACCTCGAAAGTAATGCATCATACCCAAGTCCTTCATCTTGAACTCGGCAGCAAGCTTTCACTTTGTATTAGCAATCAACCCATCCATACCTGTCACAAATAGATCATCTACATATAGTAGAAGCATCCTCAACCTTGTAGTAAAGGTTGGAATCTGCTTTACTCTTGGTAAAGCCCAAACTGGATAGAAAGCTATAAATCTTGCCTTACCATGTCCTGGGAGCCTGTTTCAAACCATACAGGGCTTTCTTCAATCTGCATACATGAGACTCCCTGTCATGTGTCTCAAAACCGAGTGGCTGCTCCACATACACTTCCTCTTCCACTACACCATTCAAGAAAGCAGTCTTGACATCCATCTGGTGTATCTTCCATTTCATCACTGCAGCCAGAGCAAGTACTGATCTAATGGAAGTGTATCTGGCTACAGGTGCAAAGGTTTCTTCATAATCTGTTCCTTCTTTCTGAGAGAAACCTCGAGCCACAAATCTTGCCCTATACTTTTCAATGCTACTATCTGCAGCATGCTTGATCTTGTAGATCCATTTGGAGGTTACAACTGACTTCCCTTCTGGTCTCGGGACAACATCCCAAACATCGTTCTTCATGATCGATTGATATTCTTCGATCATAGCATCCTTCCATTCTTTTCGTTCTGCCGCTTCTTCATAACTGGAAGGTTCTTTGTCAATGAAATCACATAGTAAAGCTACATACTCGGAGCAGGATCTGGTCCTCTTTCTTTCTCTGTGATTCTCTTCTGGAGCCCCATATCTTTCCGCACCTTGGATAAGTTCTCTTACCCAAGCAGGTTTCCTCTTGTGAGGATTCTTCTTCAGAGGTGGATCTATAGGTCTTTGTGGTTCTTCAAATTCTCGATCTTCTTCTTGAATTTCTTCGTTCATGGTTGTGTCATGAATTCTGGGTGCTTCTGCTTCTTTAGGTTCTTCAGCAGGTCTCTTTCTGGATTTGTTGTAAGCTGTGTCTTCATCAAATGTCACATCCCCGCTGATGTCAATCTTCTTGTATCCTGGGAAATAGATTCTGTAAGCCTTCGAGCTTTCAGAGTATCCCACAAATATACCCTTCTTTCCTGAAAGATCTAATTTTGTTCTCTTCTCTTTTGGAATGTGTATGTATACAGGACAACCGAATATTCTGAGATGGCTGACTTCTGGTTTCTTGCTGGAAAAGACTTCTTCAGGAGTCTTGTTCTCGAGTACTCTATGTGGAGTACGGTTCTGTACATACACCGCTGTTTTAGCAGCTTCTGCCCAAAGATGCATAGGAAGATCTTGGTCATGAAGCATTGCTTTTGCAGCTTCCATGATAGTTTTGTTCTTCCGTTCCGCAATCCCATTCTGCTATGGATTATAAGGAGTAGACAACTCCCTCTTAATCCAAGATTCTTTACATTGCTCTTTGAATTCTTTCGAAGTGAATTCTCCGCCATTATTTGATCAAAGGGTCTTGATCTTCTTTTCAGTGTGATTCTCGATCAAGGCTTTAAATTCCTTGAATTTGCTGAATACTTCATCTTTATTCTTCATGAAGTAAACCGATGTCTTCCTAGAAAAATCATCAATAAAAGAAACATAGTATGCATACCCGCTCAGTGAGTTTGATGACATAGGACCGCATACATCGGAGTGGATGATTTCCAAGATTCCTTTTGCTTTGCTTTCGCTACTTGGAAATGTCTTCTTTGTGTTCTTTCCTTTCGCACATCCTTTGCAGACCCCCTCATGTTTTGCTTGTATTTCTGGAAGACCTTCAACAACTTTGCTTGCAAGAGGTAGTGCTCCGTAATGCACATGTGCAAGCCTTCTATGCCAAAGTTCACTTGGCTCTACTGTGTCATGGACCAAGGCTTGTTCTGAATGGCCCTTTAATTTGTACAAGCCTCCTTCTTGTTCACCAATCACTATTGCATCATCAATAGTCTTTCCTTTTGGCCACATGATGACTTGACCATCTATGAATGCAACTCTCATTCCTTTTGCATCCAATGCTGATATGGAGAGAAGGTTCTTCTCGAGTCTTGGCACAAACAATACTTCTTTCATTGTTAGAGACTTACCAGAGTCTAGTTTATAGGAGGATTTCCCACTATCTTTTATCGGATATTGGTAGTCATCTCCTAGCTTCACCTTGTGAGGTGATTCATGTTCTGAGAGCTTCACCAAGGATTCCTTGAATCCAGTCATATGCTTGGAAGCCCCACTGTCCATAAGCCAATCATCACTTCCATGAATAATGTTACCTGTGAGAGCGGAGATCAGAACATATTCATCCTCGCTTGAAGAATCTTCACTTTCATATCTGGATCTTTTCTTGGATGGTTCATCATCCTCTGCAGCATGAGCATGATGTCTTCTCTTGCTTCCCTTCTTCTTGTGAGGGCTACTTTTGTTTTTAGGACAATCTCTAGCAAAGTGTCCTTTTTCATCGCATGTATAGCAAATGAACTTAGACCTATCTCTAGGCTTTCTAGAGTTATTCCTGTGATGAGAGTACTTACTTCTGTAATGGTTGGATCTGGATTTCTTGGATTGTACTGTGAGAGCTTGATCTTCACTTCCCATCTTCTCTTCTGGAGCTGCTATCCGAGCTTCTTCTTGAGAACATTCTTCCCACAATCTGCTGAACTTGACTAACTTCTTTCAAGCACAGATCCCTTGAATGAAAGAGTCCCATGTCTTAGGGAGACCATTCAAGGTGGTCATCACAATTTTTGCATTCTCCACTTCTTCATCTACTGCTTCCAATTGTTCCTTGATCTGAGAAACCCTTGTGAAGTAAGACTGGATGGTCTCTGCATTCTGGATCTTCACATTCTTCAGTTGATTCCTCAGAGTCATCTTCCGGTTTATGTTCTTCCCTTCAAACAATTTGGTTAGGGCATCAAACATAGCTTTAGGTGTCTTGAGAGAGGACACATGAGGGATAAGGTGATTCTTGATAGAATCAACAATGATCCTCTTTGCCATAACCATCTTCTTATGTAAGGCTTTTGCCTCATCTCCCTCTGGAACTGGAACCTCCTCATGGATGTAGGAGTCTAACTCATTCTCTTCCAGGACCGGGGAGATCCTATACTTCCAGGCTCGGAAGTTATTAGCTCCCTCAAGCTTTTCATCAAGCTTGGTATGATGAGACATCTTAACTGAGAACCTCAAATGGAAATACAAAAGATTTTAGATCTTACCAGGTTCAAGATGTCGGATCTGAAACTTGAGCTGAAATCCTCTAGTACTGGATTAGGAGCAAATTAGGGTTTTGCTTTTCCAGAGTTCTGTCCACCCAAATGCCTTGAAATTTGTCCCTAACTTCGATTTTGGGGAGGAGATCAATCCAGGCCTGGGCTCACTGAAAAATTCCTCTTCTGTGAAAAGCCCTAATTTCCGACAGTAGTGACAGGTCCAAAACTGAAAAACCTTAGAATTGGATTCTGCTTCGACAGAAAGATGCACCCTAGGGAGGAGAGTTATTCCACCTTACTTTTGCTGAAAATCTGTGGAGGAAGATCCACAAACTAGGAAGCCCTAGTTCCTACAGCTGCACAATGTCTTCTTCTCAGGTTAGCTCTGATACCATGTTAGTTTTTCAACATTAAGCTAGCATTATTAGGATCTTTAACTGAGAGAATAACAAGCACAACAATCAAACACAAGAGACAATGATCACAGTGTTTTTCCTCGTGGAGACCATAAAGGAGAAAACCCCGCAACTTCCTCAGAGATAGAATCAACACCAAAATAGAAAAGCCCAAAACAGTAAGTGATATCCCGACAGCAGTAATCTTCTTCTTGTCTAGCCCTAGTGTCTTCTCCTTCCTCAACTATGCGCTACACTTGAGCGTGGATGAGTTGTGTGATAAATAGAGACTCCAGTTCTCTATTTATACTAATCCCGGCATGACTAAAACCCTACTAGGACTGACCTCTACTAGGAGAGTGTAATAACCCTAGTGCCCAGGAACTGCGGGGACTTTAACCCTTAGACAATTGGAGGGTTACTCACTATGACTTGACATGACTTGTTTACATAATAGATCCTCCTGATCGGAGCATCGAGGCACGACAATATGACTCAATTACATAATAGATACATCTTGGAATAAACATCGGGTTACAAGACATAAGATACATAGATGAATACATTCCGAAGTTACAAATACATCAACATATTTGGGGGTACACTTCACTGGGCCTCATTTTAGTTTGCAGCATGCCATTCTGCCCCATGCCAACAAGGGGTATGGATCCTTACCAGTTCTTGAGCGATAGTGTTTCAGGCATCATTTTCAAGACATCTCATCTAATATGTCTCTCATCAATACTCTCATCCGAGCCACAATTCTTTATGGCTTAGAGGTTTGGGGGCCTTGTCTACTTGACTCTAATTGGGTCTCAGTAGAGTGAGTGCAAACCCTTCTCCTTTGTTGCATCATCAAATGCAAACATACATTATCTCAGCCTACATACTTGCAGAGTTTGGTGCTTGGTCCTTTCAGCTTGAGACGGTGTTTGGTTTGGTGTCATTACCGCGTTCGGAGCTTAGCATATTCGATGCAAGGGCAAGATCGCTACCAATACGCGGCCTACCTGTCATTGAAGTCATTGCCTTTTCTAGCCCTTTGGGCCGCACTTTGTGATGGTATACCTATAGTAGCCCTTTAAGCTGCAATTGGTGGTGGTATGCATTTGCTAGCCCTTTTGGCCGCACTTAGTGCTCGTATGTGAGAGTTTTGCCTCCTTTGAAGTTGGTTGGTATTATGATAAACCGCCTTCCTCCATTTCGATATTCTTTGGACGTGTCTGGCTACCTCTTGCCCACCAAGCAAGAGTAGAACAAAATCGCTCAAGATGATATCTATAAGCAGTATGTGTAGGTCACATGGATCAACCTCAGGACGGGCTATGTCTAAAGATGGCTTTTTATGTTGAACATTTCATGGATATTAGGGGTGGACTCATTATTTGGCCCCACTACACATTTTTCCATTGGGCCTATGCTTTTTGTATCCCTTTGGGATAGTTTAGAGTGGGTTCCCCCGACTTCAGGTTGAGACGGATCATCGGATTGATCGATTAGATAGGATTTGCTAGGGTTGCCACCTTCGAGAGGTTGTGACAAAGGAGCACTTCATCTTTCGTTGTCTTGTATACTATGAGATCTGCTGACAGCTCCATTGTCTTTTTAGAGAGCTTTTTTCAGGGAGCTTTAGACCTTGACAAGTTTCTTTCAATATCTTGACCAAAGATGTTTGGCCTTGTGTTTGCAGGAGGCCCTCTAGGCTCGCTCTATCGCCCTCCAATCATATCCGTTCGCTAGAGCAGTCGTCGGTCAATAGATCACTTTTTTCGTTTTGGTGCTCCCATCTTTGAAGGGTACCAAGAGACAAACATATGATGGCACTTTTTTTGATTCCAAAGCTATTCGGACGCGAAGGACTTCCTTCTCCTTTGTTCGATCTAGAGGAAATGGTCAGTAACGGCCTTGGACTGGCAGCCAACTAGTTTCTTGTAGGTCACAGAGGCAGGAACATCACTCTAGGCAGAGACACATTACCCCATCTAGTTCCTCTTCCAGCTCTACCTCTGGATAGGGTTTTATTCAGTGCTTCCTCCAGTCGACCTTGAATGTTAGGAGAGATGGTTTCGATGTAACATGACATAGAAATGCCATTTGTTTCTTAGGCCCTAGATCTACTATCTTTGTACATCTTTCTCCTAGATTGGTTCTCCCTCTTTGGAGTTTAAGATCTAGGTTTTAGGTTTTAGTCATACTTTTAATCTTGCATTTCATTTTTATAAGAGTTGCCGTAGTGCTTCCAATTTGTATTAACATCTTGGCACCAAACAGTCCCAACTTTTGTGGTCATTCATTGGGCATTAATAAAATTATCTCATCTTATCTACAGGCTCGTTTTGCATTTCCTTATGCAGAAGGGGGGAGGAGCAGGTTGTTAATGTTATGACCATAACTTTCAGTTATGTCAGAAAGAGAATATTGTTTATTAAGAAATTGAATACACTTACATTGACATCTTGTGTAGCACATTGCATAGACCTTATGTTGGAGGATGTGGGGGATCAAGTGAGGTCAAGAGTGCATTGAACATAGTTAAAATATAAGAAAATTTTAAAATAATCATATGCATTAACAGTCCCAACTTTTGCGGTCATTCATTGGGCATTAATAAAATTATCCAATCTTATCAACAAGTTCGTTTTGTATTTCCTTATGCAGAAGGGGGAGGAGCAAGTTGTGCATGTTATGACCATCACTTTCAATTATGTCAGAATGAGAATATTGTTGATTAAGAAATTGAAGACACTTACATGGATGTCTCGTGTAGCACATTGCATAGACCTTACGTTGGAGGATGTGTGGGATCAAGTGAGGTCAAGAGTGCATTGAACATATTTAAAATATAATAATTTTTTTAAATAATCATATGCGTTGATGAAGAAATTCATCGAGGGCAACAAGTTGGTGGATTCTAGGCCTATGAGGTGTGCAATGAGCTTCATTTTGTTGCAATCTATCTTTTAATAGAAGATGCCTTTGAAGACAATGGACATTTGTAGCTTTTGAACAAAGATTGAGCTGATTGGTATTGTTACAATCTAGATCGCCCACACCATGCTTTCTATGATATGCCATAGTGAAGGGGCCTTTTGTCGTTATAAAAGGCCAAGTTTGGGCTTGATTATGTAAAAGTGCTCAAGACCCATGGTTTGGTCATGGTAGGTCCTCTTGGTTTTCATTCCCGGAAGTGTTGGCTTAATGGCATTGCTGACTGAAGTGAACAGTTCCTGTTCACTGTTAAATTGACAGAAGATTTTTGCAGTGTATAGAATAATAAATAATTGATAGAATGATGATTACAATGAGCCTCACGATGATATATTTAGATGCATTGGCTGGTCACAAGGCGAAGGGGTATGTGCCCTTTGAATTTTCATTGATATATTTCATATTTACTATTATTATTGTTATGATTATAGTTATATTTATATCTGTGTTTGTTACAATCAACAAGGTTCTGTAGCATTAGGTGTCTGGTTTTGTTTACCTGGACTGTTTTACACAAGTTTTTTTGTAATTTCCATGTTCATTTAAGAGTTGGATTGGCTGTAATATTTTTGCATGATATATATGTTTGATATGCGAGTGATTTATTTCAAGTGGGGCTAGGAATGATTGTAATCTAGAGAATTAGCTCTTATGTATTTGTACCTTTTGATAGCAGATCATGTTTCTGACCTGGATGTTCTTTTGCTAATTTTCTGCAGATATGTTGATACAAGCGGAGCTGGCAATGATGTTTACGAATTTGTAAGTACTAGTTGCAATTTTTACGGTAACTCTTATTATACTTTCTTTGAGTGGTTATTTCATCAATCATCATTTGCTTAAAGGTCTTTTCAAAACATGTGTTCTTCAGATCAAATCAATTGGCAAATTTAAGGAAACAAAACGTACCGAGGGTATCTCAACATCAGATATCATAATGCGCATGCTGAAAGACTACAATGAATATGTAATGCGCAACTTGGCTCGAGGTTACACAAGGAAGGACCTTGGAGTCAGCTATGTGAAGGTCAGATTTAATCCTTCAAGTTAAAATTAGTTGGATTTTACAAGGTCTCAAACTTCACAGATGATATTTCTGATCAGTTGTTCATTGGTTGACTTTTATAACCTTGCAACCTCAGTACTAGGTTGTCTCTTAAATCTTTACCATCTATCTCAATTTCTGTATCTTTTGCAACTTTGAACTTCCAAATCAAATTATTTGTAGATTTCTTGGTGAGGTTATTAACTTAATAATAAATATATCCTTGCTCAACACACTGAAGCATATATCTTAGCCATTAGGTATCATTGATCATAATTATGATATTATCCAATAAAATGAGGTCTAATATGCCCTGCTTAGTTGGAAAGACGATTAAGAATTTCAGCTAAATATTCCTTTCTGCACTAAATTCGATTTCTTCTTGAACCTTTTTCATTTATGTCCCAAGCCGCATGTTTGAACTTTGGATGCTCGAGCAGTGCTATAATATAAGAGATTACCATGCATTCCTTCTCTTCATTCCTGTTCCTCCTCAAGCTATCTTCTTTTTTTCTGTCTATGATTACTGTAAACTATTTATCTGCTCAGTATTTGTATGCCTTGTAATAAGAACATCTTGTGTTCTGGGCTTGCAATCATTTGCTTTATCCTGGATCTCCAAATAATTCACTGCACATATTCTGTGGCCATTTTCCTAAATGCTACAGAATGGGCAACGTGACATGGGTATTTACTATTGCAGAATAGCAGAAATTTCATAATGGTTTTTTCCTATAGGAGTAACCATTAATTGGTCTCCAGTGGTGTTTTCCAAGAAATGCAGTGTGAACCGTTTCCCTTGTTGAGTGTGTGGGACATTTTGTGCTTACAAGTACTTGTGTTTTTGGGAAAGAAAGTCTGGGTTTTTGTTGTTTATGCTAAAGGATGCCTTGTGTTGTCTAACAATGGCCACGTAGGCTTTACAATTATATACTTTATAATTGATATCGTGGATCTATGTTTCTTTTCAGGAAAAGCAATTGAGGGTCAACATGAGCATAACTAAACTGCGTCAGAAGGTCAAGGAGCACCAAGAGCGTGTAGGGAAAAAGGTATGTTGTTTGATTGGCACGTTTTCACTTGAAGTCTTGCTTGAATTGATACAATTTGAATCAACTCATTACTTTATTGTTTGATTGGATTCCTTGTTTTAGCAGTCAGACACTATCGGAATTGTTCTCTGCTTTTGTTGGATTTCTAATAGTTTTCATCCATATGATCTACATGTGCAGTTACATGTCGTTGCCACAAGAGCTGGAATACATCACAGTGAGTGGGTTGAAAATGCCGATAGATGGGTGGCTGGTTTTCTAGAGAAGTTTGAGGAGGGGTGTTATTTAATGGTAAGTAGTGTTGTTCTTGGGGCATGAGATCTTCAGATTTTTTAGTAATTTAAATGTTGATTTTCAGTTGTGGTATTTATCTTGTTTCAGTTGCATGAACATTAGAATTTCTTTAGTTTTTCTATTGTTGATGTAAAATTTACCGTGTAGCAAAGTACTTGTAAGCCCGTGCCCTGTTTCTTGGACAGGGAGACACAGGACAGTCAAACACATCTGGGAGA
>LPNX011102129.1:271651-329671 GCA_001517045.1 Pseudotsuga menziesii | reverse complement strand
TGATCTGATTCCCTAGTTATCAGTAACCGCTCGAACCCACAGGAATCACATAGGTTAGCGGTATGGGCCTCAGGGCCTAAAAGGAAGAGGACATTACATGCATCCAGGATACAAGAAGTTGTCTATACAGAGTAGAGTCCATACTCTGTGAACTGGTAGCTGAGTCACCCAACTTTGTTGAGTTGATGGTCATGGGTACGCCCATAGACTTACAATCTTGAATCCCAAATCTTTGCAAGATGTCTCCTGCATACTTTCCTGGTGACAAGAAGAAGTTGCCTGGCTTTTGCCAGTCTTCTAAGCCAAGAAAGTAATGCACTAATTCAAAATCTTTCATCTCGCATTCAGAGGTAAGCTCCCTCTTACACTGTTCTATCAATTGTTCAGCACCTGTAAAGAACAAGTCATCTGCATGTAGAACAAGTATCAAGACATGATCATGAACAACCTCAAAGTACAAGTTATACTTAGCTGTACTTTTGGAAAACCCCAAGCCATGGACTAAACCATCCATCCTTGCATACCAAACTCTTGGAGCATACAAGGCTTTCTTCATAAAGCCTTCAGGTTGTTCAACATGAGCTTCCACCTCAATCTTATCATTGAGTAAGACTATCTTTACATCTGTCTGATGTAACTTCCATGCAAATAATGCAACAAGTGAAATGATGGTTCTAAAGGTAGAATACCTGGCAATAGGAGCAATTGTCATTACTGACTTTCCTGTAGATTTGGAAACAACTTCCCACACATCATTCTTCATGATTGAACTGTACTCCTCAATCATGGCATCAACCCATATTTGTTGACTTGTTGCTTCTTTGTATGATGGAGGTTCTGTACTGTCAAGCAAACCTATAAGGTTTGAGTACTTATGTGATCTTTCTCTGGAAATCCCGAGAGGAGCTTTATGCTTCTCTCCTTCTTGTACCATTTCTTGATACCAAGTAGATCTCCTTTTGTAAGGAGGAACTTCAAGTAGTTCTTTTGATGGATTTTCAGTGTTTTCAGAAACATCTGGAATTTGATCCTCAAATTCCTCTTCCTCCCTTTGAGTTTCTGAAACTGGAAACCCTAGTGGAGGTACTTCATCTTCTTTTGAAAGCTCTTGTGTTTGATGCACAGTTTTCTCATGGATGACCACATCTCTGCTGACTATCTTCTGTAAGCCTGGAAGTGTTGTGCAGTGAAGGTGTTCAAACCTTCTATGACACAACTCACATGGATCAACTGCATGAGTGGAATCCTCAGAAACCTTGTAAAGGTCTCCCTCTTGAACCGCAATTTGTACTGCTGAGCTTAAGTCTTCATCCTTTGCCCATAGAAGGACTTTCTTGTCCATAAAAAGGATTCTGAAGCCCTTGTCCTCTAAGCTAGCAACCGACAGAAGATTCTTCTTTAAACCAGGAACATATAAGACATCATCAATATGAAGAACTGTACCTGAGTCAAGTTGAAGCGAAGTTGAGCCAACTCCTTCAATCTTGTAAGTGGAGTCATCTCCAAGTTCTACCTAAGTGGTGAACTTTCTCTTTTTGTAACTGGTGAGGGTACCACAGTTACCTATCATGTGCCTGGAGGCACCACTGTCCATCAACCGAGAAGTGGAGCAAGCTGAGAAAGAACCAGTTAGAGCATAATTCAAATAGTACTATTTTTAAGGCTCATCAATTTTATTAGCCTTGGTTTTCTTTTTCTTCTTTGGTTGTTCATCTTATTCTTCCTCTGCTTTTGCAGCAGATGGTTGAAACCTTCTCTTGGGTTTCTTCTTGTTCTGCTTACAGTCTCTAGCGTAATGTCCAAACTTGTGACAAGTATAACATTCAATCTTAGACATGTCAGAAAACTTAACCTGGGGTTTCTTACCCTTCTTTTGCTGAGGGAAAGGCTTCTTGAACTTCTTAGTCTTTGCTGCAAGTGCAAGGTTATCCTCCTTGATTACCTTGTCAATGTTGCTTCCTTCTTCTTGTATGCAATCATGCCAAATCCTTTCAAAGGTTGGCTGATTTTCTCGCCCACATACAAATGCCATGAAGGTTTCCCAAGAGCTTGGGAGACCATTAACCACTGTTTGTACAAGTCATTATCATCAACAGTAACACCAATAGCAAGGAGTTGATCCCTTACTTGTTTGATTTTGGTGAAGAAGGAACCAACACTTTCATCTTTGTTCAGCCTCAAAGTTCGTAGCCTCTTCTTCAAGACTCTCTTTTGATTGGGAGCCTTCTTTTCATAGAGGTTTACCAATGTATCGTAGCATTCTTTAGCAGTCTTCAAGGATGTGATGTTAGGCATCAACTCTTCTCTGATAGAATCATAAATGACTCTTCTAGCCTTACCTAGCTTCCTCTTGTAGGCAAGCCTACCAACATTTATAGTTGGCTCTTCTGTGACATTGAGAACAATGTCATCCAAGTCATTCTCATCTAGAATGGTTGTCAATTTGGCCTTCCAGGAATTGAAGTTTGTTGAACCATAGAGCTTCTCTTCTGGTTTGAACCCATTAATGGCCATCTCTGTCACTTGTCCAAAGTGTTAGATCTGCAAATCTTATTCCAAGATCTAGTGAAAAACAACAACATTGTCCCTTTACTGTGTTTTCACATGTTAAGCTCTGATACCATGTTGAATTTTTAGCATTAGCATAAACTTTAAAATTTGTAGATAAACATAAACAAATCAGCAGTGTAGTAAAAACACATTCATCACATCAGCACGCATGGACATGATTTTTTTTCACTAGGGAAACCTTCAAAGGACAAAAACCCCAAAAAACATTAGTAGCTCATCTCGTAAATGAGATGACTTAGGAAATTATTCAAAAAGTTCCTCAAACCCAAATCCGGGTTTTAACCACAGTAAAATTTCTCAACAAAAATTAAATCGAGGGTTTCAAACCCTAGATCGACAATTTTCCAGAATTACATAAGATTGCCCAATTAGGGCTTTTCTAGAAAAACAGACTTTTCTCTCTCCTGCCCAAAAATTCTGTCTGCTGCCCAGATCTGAATTTTTCCTGTCAAACTGCCCTTCGGTACTGTTATGTTTGTACTTGATCGTATAGCTGCCCGATCTGCCCAATCTCTGTCTGCTGCCCGTCTGTGTGGTCCAGATCTACCCGGATACCCTGCTGCCTGTCTCTCCTTTTGTCTAGGTTCTGCCCGAATGAGTTTGCCCTGCCCGAAGGGTGTAAAAGGGCTGCCTGTAGGGTTTCTCGAGGGTCTGTGCAGCCACGGAACCCTCCCAGGTGTGCCCAGCAGGCTGCCCGAGGGTCTGTGCTGCTACAACACCCTCCCGAGTGTGCCCAACAAGCTGCCTGAGGGTCTGTGCAGCCACAGAACCCTCCTAGGTGTGCCCAGCAGGCTGCCCAAGGGTCTATTCTGCTACAGCACCCTCTCGGGTGTGCCTAGCAGGCTGCCCGAAAGAAAACAGGGGCAACCCGTGGAGAGAGAGAGAAGAAGGGATGCCCAAAATCTCAGCTGCCTGAAATTCAAAGAAACTGCCCGGATCTAGTAATGTGCATGCCATTGGATGTAGCTGCCCAGATTTGGAGAAGTGTTGAAGATGAGGGTTTTGGCAAAAACCCTTGTTGAAGAATGAGAAGCCCTCGTTGAGGCTTTGGCTTCACATGAATGATGATGCCCTAGCTAGACTCATCCATGCTAGGGCACAATCATTAACTTCTTCTTCAATCTTGTAAAATCTTCACATGGAGCAGCTATACCTGTGAGAGCAAGTGTGTGTGTCATAATGAAATGACTTGATCTTCTTTTATAGCCTTGAGTCACCTACAAGTGGACCAAAATTAGAAAAGATAAAATAATAATATTTTATTCTTTTCCTAATTTCACTTTTACCTTTTTTTTTAATCAAAAAAGGTCCTTTTATGTATTTTTGACTTTTACTAGAAGTCCTTATTTATCTTTGACTTTCACCTGTGGTCCAAAAATACTCATGTATTTTCACTTTTACCTGTATCCTTTTTCAAGTGCCCCTGCGGTCCTTTTCCTGTGGTCAAAAAATACTTATGTATTTTTACTTTTACCTGTATCCTTTTTCAAGTGCCCCTGTGGTCATTTCCTGTGGTCCTTTTAGTTCCAAAAGTACATCATCATAAGCCAAGAGAGTTATTAATGCTTTTATCTCACACTCTATGTGACACCTAGATCTGGTACCAGGGTAACTTAACCAAGGGTAGCTAATCCTTGGAGAAGCACACCAAGCCCATAGATCAAGGGTCAGAGTGCCACACATGCCCAGACCCAGTCGAGGGCTTACAGTGTCTTCATTCTCCCAGAGAATGGCTACTCAGAACTAAGCTGAGTCTACCAATCCTAGACTGGTCTACATTGTGGTCCCAGACCAGATGTCTACTCTACACAAGGTTGAGTCTACCCAGGGCAGAGCTGGGTCTATATCAAGGTCCTAGACTAGATATCTACCATTCAACAAAATGGTCACTCAACACTGGTTTGAGTCTTCACCGTGGTCCTGGACCAGGTGGTCCCATTCTCCTAAGAGAAGGGCTCTTAATGCTGCTCAGAAAAATCAACAAAGTGCACCCTACCCAAGAAGCTCGGGGAGATTGTTAAAGGAGAACACAAGTCAAAGATTGATTGAGAGCTTTGTAAGGAAGCATGGCCAAGAAAGATTGTACTTCCTGAAGCAAATATGTCAAGTCAAATCAGTGAATCACCTATGCACCCCCTTAATTCTTGCCCTATTATGGTATCATGACCTCTTTGTTGCTTCCTCAAGTAACCTTTTTGGCGGATAATATATTATTATCCATTTCCTTTTATTCATGCATTTTCATAGCATAAACACACCATGCAAAACATAAAAATCAAAGCATAATCCTATCCCACCATGGGGACTCATATGCATTCACTAGTTGGGACTTAGCCTTGAACTTTGCACTAGAATATTTACAATGCATTTACATTATTTACACATTGGGTCATTTCACTCAGCCCAAATAGCTTGACTCTCCTCACAAAACCTTATCATTCGAAATTCGAATAATACATGTTTAACATATCATACCAAGTGTCAAAACCGAGGTATTACACTTGATCTTTTTCCACATGGAATGGGCTTGCACTTGTTCAATTCCTTTTGTTTCATCTTCGTTTTTAATTCACGCTACACCAAACATCAAACTTTCGTCGCAATGAGATAAGTGCAAAACCTTGCATTTGTGATGTGAGAAATGATGGAGGTCTTTCCTATGCTTGATATTTTTAGCATGCTTATAAAATCCTTCGATGAATCTCCCATTAGTGACATGCAATGCATCACATTCTTTAGCTGTAGGAGTGTTTCAAATGCTTATTAAAACTTCCCCTCACTAATATATATGCATAAAGGAGTTATTATCTAAACATTATACCATTCCACTGCTAAATGAAATTCTGTATAAACAAAAAACAAAGAGGCTTTTCTCCCTTGTCATGCACAATGAAACCTACAAACATTAGATAGATAGTTTAATGGCTTAAATATCTCTTAATTGATCACTGAATTCTTTGAGTTAATATCATAGGGCATGGATTCATTATTATGGAAATGAATCTCTACCACAAGTAATCTAAAGCAAAAAAACTTCATTACCATGGTTTTATCAATGCTTAAGATGTAAATTTGCATGGTTCACTATTCTAGCCATAAGCCTATGGAAGCAAAGTTTAACACCTTCTTTTCAATAGGATTTCTTACTAAATTTGCAATACAATTTAAGTCTATTGCTTATGTAAATGCATTAACTTCAAGCTCAAACCATTTGTATTCTTGATTCAAACTTGAACGTTCATGACTTAACTATTTTGGCAAATGCAAAATCCAAAGCCATTTCCTTTCTCTTTGCGATTAATAAACTTGTAATACATTTTAGGCCAATGGTTGCTGCTTTTGGTTGATAAATTATTGAACGCACAATTTTAAATCCCTCATTTGATTTGATTCTTGTTAAAACTTGAATACAATTATACACATGGTAGATCATTCAATCCAACAAAAAAGGCAAATGCATATCACAAGCTGCCATATTTTCTCATAGCCATTTCTCTCGCAACCAACTCTTGTCAACTAGGATCAATACAAATATGTAAGAGGAGAAAATCTGCCCATAGAATTAAAATGGAGAGGAACTTAATGGACTATACCCAAAAAATTACTATCTTTGCATAGATGATATAGATGAAGAAGAATAAGGCACTGCTTTCTCTTAGGTTGCATTCACTAATCAATAAATTGTCGTTACACACCAAATTTGATCTCTTTGCTATGCAATGGAGGGTGTCCTAAACAACAAGAGGGGATGCACCCTTGATCTAACAGCAAAAATGCCTTGCTCGGTACTTAATCAAAGCATCTAACAGATGGTAACTGCCAACAACAATGCAAATGCAACTAACGTTCATCTAGAGTGAGAACACATCCACAGACAGTTGTAAAATGAATATTGATGAGCCAATGCACTACCTAGAACATGTGGTGCATGCTAGCTTGAATAATACCAAACAACTTTGGATTTGCAATAGACAATGAAAAACAATGGGGAATGTTAATAAAAGAGTTGAAGAAAGCTTTGTCGAGGTGAATGAGAGGTAATGAATGAAGGAAACTATTATCCAAAGCCTTTATTATCCAAAGCTTTGTCGAGGTGAATGAGAGGTAATGAATGAAGGAAACTATTATCCAAACAACTGGATTGGATGTTACATTGAGAAAAGACACTGTTGGGAATAAAAAGAGAGAGGAAAAGCAGATCGTTGGAGTAGGGAGGCAGATTGGAAAATTGTTGGGGTTGGAGGTCAAGCAACGCTCGCAGACTGTAATACTCTCAAGGAGGCTAGATTGCTCGCTTAGGAGGTCAAGAAGCAATTCACTAGCCTAAGAATGTTGTTGGCTTTCGAAGTGGGCAATTTCACCTAACAGATCAGTGAGGCAATTTGCTCACTTAGAAGCAGTGTTGGCTTCCTACTTCATCAATTTAGCCTGCCTTGGGAAAATCGTTGGCCTCCTAGGTCAACAATTTAGCTTTCTTTGGGCATATCATTGGCTTGGAGTGCTTGTTGGCCTCTAGGGTCACTGATTTAGCCTTGCATGCACGAAATGTCAACAAAAACCCATGCAATTGTGGTTTGACATTAAACACCTGTAAAATGACAAACTAACTTCAGATTGTTAACTTTGAAGTGTTGTTGCGTTCACATGCTTCCTTTGGATCAATAGCGCATCCAAGTTGAGATACATTCTCATTCACATGGACTCACCGCTACTCGTTGCTAAGTTTAGCAAGGTGGTGAAATCAGTACACTTAGCAAGAATCACCTAGCCTCATGCACCATGTAAAAAAATATGCAGAGAGATCATTTGACGAAGTATCAAAACCATCTAAAATTAACACATGTGATCCTTGTTGGTTGTTTGTCTTTGTAGTCGTGTATCTTCACTTATTCTTGGAATGTTCACATGTTAGAAGCTAAGCATAGAAGGCGCAATAAGATTTCAAATGATTGTTTAGATGCCATATTCAACACTATGTTTGATACCTTTCATAAAACATGAAACAAAACTATAGCTTGTTTGATGGGAATTTTTTTAAATGTATTAATTTTACTTTTGGGTTCAAAATCAAATTCTATCAATTGCATTGTGATTGTGGACCACAAAAACATCAATGCAAGCCCTTTCACTTTTCCCATGTTCAATTCAGTCGGACTCCAAAAATATGCTCAAATAGGCCCCTGAGTCTAAAGTTCAGGTCTCTCACTGAGCGCTACCTTGTTGAAGTCAAGAACTTCGCAATGTGATTGTCATACAAGATATACTCCTCGCTTCGTGTTATTGATATGCATTCCCATTCAATGCTTAATAATTTGTTACATTGTGCTAAAGGTCACCCCAAACACTAACTAAAGCCAAAAGTGAAAAATCTTTGAAGTTACCCGTCATGCCTTGAAACTTGGCCAAGCAATCATAGTGATACGAAATAATACTAAGAACTATCAACAAAGTTTGAGATGATATATTTGTGCCCGTGACCAAGATATCTACCACCTACAATGTCATCGCAAAATCCTTTGATGCATTACTTTGTACTTGTGTTTCACATTTTTTCCAGTGCTTGCATCAGGTGTGAATGACGATTGCCAACCCACTTGCTTCTTTACCGAGTTGCTTCACTTAGTTCTCAACTTGTGCAATCTTTCACCTTGTCTCTATGATCATATCAAACAGACATTAGTTTCAAGGTGATAAGCTTAATTGATATTATGACATCGATACTTGGATATCTTGATTCTTGCACTGCATGGCATTGAAACATATCAGGCCAATTTCAACTACAGCGTAAACTCAAATAAACATGCAATAGAAGTAAGCGCAAAGATCAATATATCATCATCATGCAAGAAGCAAACAAGCTGGCTTTGAAATCGGACAAAATCAATTTGTGTTATCACTCAGATCTTTCCTCTGGTTGTGGAAGGATAGTCCAAGGTAACCTTTAAATCAATCTTTAGGAGGAAAGTTGGCTTCTTTCCTACTAGAAAGGGATCTCTCAATAACTATACACAAAGGCCAGATATATCTCTCAAGGCATGGAGTGAAAATCACAAGTTATATATCAATGACAGTGCTTTGCAAAACAATTTCTTCACAGACAAAGGATAATTACTCATTTACAGTCAGTTTGTTGATTGTTTGGTGGTAAAGAGAAAAAATGAACAATCCATTAACATGGGCATCAAAAGATGTATCCAATATTAACTTTAGAGGAAAAAAGGTTCATGGATGCTTGAAATCAAAGAACCAGAACATAGACATATGAATTTTGATTCATTATACACTCATCCAAGCATGGAAGATAACAGGATGAATAAGATAACAAGAAGCACATTCACAATAAGGAAAGGAAGTACAAACTGTAATAAGAACAATACAAGAATCTCTGTAAAAAGCTTGCTTGGTTCTGCAATTTTTATTTAACTTGAAAACTCTGTTACAAAAAAAAGGTCTCTCTTTCTCACGTTCCAACTCTCATTACATTACAAAATCATGCTTAAATACATCAAAATTGTTCCTTGAGCTGATAACTACCTATACTCTAAAAATAGCCATTCGTAACTGCCTTATTACATATGTTAGTTAACTCCTAACAAACTAATCCTCTTAACTTGTTGAAAAATCTATTAAGTTATTCTAAATAATGTTTATCTTCAATATAGCTCGGACCTTAAGATGAACTTCCTCATTGATGTAATTTGTATTTCATCTTGCCAAATTTTTCTATGGTCTTCCACCGATCACCAGATGGCAGCTGCAGACTTGCCATCTCCTTTGCTAGTACTCTCAACTCCACATGGTCCACATAAGAAATAGGTGGCAGTTGAGCACCAATTGTTCTGAATGTATTTACTAACTCCAAATCTGCTGATAGCTTGTCAATTATAACCTTTCCAGATAAGGACTAAGTCATGTCCTCAAACTTTTTATGATCTAATCTGGATCTAACCAGCAATGCCTGATATTCAGATTGGGAAATAAGCCTGCCATCTTCTTCCCAAAAAGAAGGCAAACCTTTTTGAAATAATGACATAAATGAGCCTTCAAAAGTTTTCACCTGATGCAATCTTTGCTTGAACTGTTTCAATATGTTGATGTTTTTCCACAACTTTCCTGGCCCAAGTGATTACTGCAATCCTATTCTTAATACCTGTTACCCCTGCAAATGCATCTGCATTTTGAATGGTTAAGACACTATGTACAGTAGCAGTTTAAATAATGTTGATGAATGTGAAGAAGATGACTGTATCCATGAGATAGAGGTAGATGTTGTTTATGATCTAAATTTACTAGATAAGCCTCTTTGTGACAGAAACATGTCCACTGAAGGTAATATATGTGATGGGCATTTGAAAGGCAGCGTTCCAGCCTTATCTATGGAAAAATATGCTATCGCAGGTGGAAAAAGAGACCTAGAACTTCTTAAATCATCCCTGCAGCCTTGGCCAAATACATACTCATGTGCTGCTGAAAAATCCTGTGTTAAAACTCGAGATGTACAATTGGATGATGGGTGTGCACCACGTTCAGAGCCAGTCACCTGTAGATTGGTGGTAGAGGGTCAAGGTGATATTGTCTTCAACATTCCACCGGAGTCCCTCCTTTTTGAGGTCACAGATGGAGTTGATATCCTTGATGCCACTGGAAAATGTCATGCCAGGTGGTATTGATCCTCACACTCACTTAGAGTTTCCTTTCATGGGCCAATTGAGTGTTGATGATTTTTTTTTAGTGGTCAGGCAGCTGCATTAGCAGGAGGAACAACAATGCACATTGACTTTGTGATCCCAATCAATGGCAACCTTGCTGATGGTTTTGAAGCCTATGCAAAGAAGGCAGAGAAATCTTGCATGGATTATGGTTTTCACATGGCTGTTACAAGTTGGAATGAAGGTGTTGCTAGAAACATGGAAATCCTTGTGAAAGAGAAAGGTATCAATTCCTTCAATTTTTTTTATGGCATACAAAGGGGAGCTCATGGTAAAACTCATCGCTGATGATGAGAACAAGATGACTGGAGATATTCATGGCACTCCCCCTCATCCCAGGACTTAAGTTTTTGGCGTTTTACCAGAAGGAGCTTTACATGGGCAGCCAGTGTCACGCTGGAGTTAAAAATACGTCAGTTGCTCGACGTTAAACACAGCAATTCGTGGCGTTTTTTCTCAGCAATCCACGTTTTGGAAGGGTTGGAGCAGCCAGTATAAAAATATTATAGTTGATTTAGCAGGTGAGTTGCAGTCTGCACCAACGTGTAATTGGCAGCCCAAGAGTCATGGTTTTGACATAAAATGCATCGGCACATCCCTCTATGTGCTCATTGGCGACTACGTGGACATAATTGCGATTTATTAAAACCGTAATCATGATCACCTCACCCAACAGTCATTTCTCATCAACGGGTGTTAACATTGGACTTCACTTGCTCGATTTTCTCCCACGATTTTTGCTAATCAACAGAGCCCGCCAGTTCCATGCTTTCACGTTTCATGTCTCACGAGTTGTTAATTGGCAGTCAAACACATAGTCACTTGTCAATCATCGTGATGAAAATTATATGGAGCCCAATTTCCACTGCAGCGTTGAGTTCAATTGACGGAGCGGCTACATTAAAGGCACATCTTATGGTGGATTGGCTTCACAGTTCCACGTAGCAGCCGAGTTTCAGCTGAGAATCAAATTGGGCGTGGAATATTGCAGCAGTCCATGTGTTGTGAGCAGTTGGGGTTTCAAAATTTTCGTGAGATATTCACTCTAGCGTTGGCATCTGGAAGAAATCGGCAGTGTCATGAAATGGTGGAAACCATCAACCACGAGCAGTCGAAATCAATCCACCATTAATGCTTGGGGTTCAAACCAAGTGGCAAGACACAAAAATTTTCTGAGTTTCCTTATGCGGCCAGCAACCTGTGGACATACGTTGACATCACTAGAGCGGCGAGCCACATGGGGTTTTCAGCATCCCAAAAATTTCCTCCTGGCAGCCAATAAGGTTCCACGACAGGGTTTATTGACAGTTGTGTGCATATGATCAGATTTTCGATGGGTGAGCTGGCTATTGGCACCGCTAATTCTCAAAAATTTCCACTTTGTGTTGGGATGTGGGGATGCCCGCTTTAGTTTGGAATAGGTGGTTAAAGTTTTAGTCACACTTAATAAGTTTGCTCATGCTTTAATAAAGCCTTTAGATAGTGGATCAGCTAAAGTGATAGCTGCACTTTAGTTAAGTATGATTAGTGTTGGCTATGTAGTGGTTTAGAGAGTGGAAAGTGATCTAAACTTCACCTTTTTTTTATTATTATTTCTTTTTCTTTTTTGAAAAAAGTATGAAAAGGGCTTTTTTCCTATAAAGAAGGGGGCTCTTTAATTGTAAAAAGATGGAAAAATTGGCTGGGGGGATTTTTCCCCGAAGGTGAATAAAGTGAAGAACATGTTGGGGTTCTTTGGAATATCTTGGGCATCTTTGTTATAGTGCTTTGTCTGTTTTTCATAAGTTGTAGACTAGACTTAGCATAGAGGGCTAACAATCTAGCACATTGGGCAAGCATTTGCAGCTGCCAAGTTGCTTGTCGCCATTATGTTTTTAAAGGTCTAGGAGTAATGGATAGTAGTCAGTTATACTTCCGTTCTCCTCGCCTCTGATTATGGAACAGACCAGCTTAGTCTCCCTTCTGTGAAATGCAAGGCCTCCCCGAGTCCCCTTTTGACTCCATTCACCCTTTGGATATTGACATTGGTCTTCCCTCGAGGACTGATCCTTGCTTCCCTTCCTATCCATCAAGCACAATCATTTTTCTTTTTGCTACCCGAGTTTCTCTAAGGCAGCCTCTTCAAATCACCTTGCCCTCAGCCGCACCTGCCTTAGCGATCCTAACTTAGGGAACCCCCCCTAGAGCTAGAGAAGAGCCATCCTGAAGTGAGGAGAGAGGGGTGTGGTGACATTGGCCTCTCTCTCGAGAGTTGTCACCGGGCCGGTGCGCCCGCAGTTTGGGCTTTAGCACTTGCGTGCCAGTTTCGGGTGACAACAATACCCATTATTCTAAATTTCTCTTCACACAAAGTATTGAGGATTTTTTTTGTGTTTCTGGCTATCTCTACTAATTTTCTATTCAAAGATTCCTTCACAGCTTTACAACTTTGTTTGGCTGCATTAATCACCATTTCCTTATCCTGAATGTAATTCAAATAAGGCCTTATCTTGGTAGCCTTTGAAATTATCATATCCTAAAGGAGATCCAGGGCTCCTTGTACTGTTAACTGTCCTAACAGTTGTTTTACCAATTTGTCATTCGTGTCTAGTAACTCATTCTTATTTTCAAATAGTCTTCTCTTCTCTTCTTTCTTTTTAATTGCTTCAACTAAGTTCTAATCTTGATTCTTCAGACCCATTATCTTCTTGTCTCTTAGGCTAACCTGTGACATAGCCTGAACAATGGCCTCAGTATTTGTTTCTGTACCTGGTCATTCTATTTGTACTGATACCCTTTTATTTTTGTCTTCTCTTTCTGCTACAACAATAAAATAGTAATAAATAGGTAACTATTATTAAGAGTAATTAATAATATTAAATATAATTAATGAAGAGAAGTGTCTCTTCAATATTTGATGGCTAAGCCATATTTAAGACGGCCATATTCATTGTATTTTATAATCCATTCAATTATCAATTATTTACTTATTCAAATTCAGAAGATGGAACATCTTCTCTCTTAGTATCCAGATACGGATTCTCCATTACATTGGTATCAGAGCTATACGACCCTTGGCCATTATTTACACTTTGTATAAATTTAGTTTTTAGGGTTTCCCTAAAATATAAGACATTGTCCAAAAAAAAAAAAAAAAACCGTATAAAAAGAAAGGTAAAGAAAGGAAAAAGAAGGTAAAAAAAGAAAAGATAAAGTAAAACCAACACATGGTTTTGCTTTTCAACTTCAACCCAGGCTCCACCCCCCCTCATTCCACATAGCCCTACAAACAAAAACAATATTAATAAAATAAATATTATTATAATAATATTAAAATTATTATATAATATTTTAAAACTTATTGATCCACCTTTTAATACAATATTTAAATATAATATTTTATATTTATTATTTTATTTCAACACATTAAATAATTATAATAATTATTATTAATTCATCAATTATTTTAAAGGCATTAGTTGTCTTTTATTCCTCCATAATTCAAAATAAACGTCCAAAATATTCAATCTCAGCTTACAAGGACCCAAGCCATGACGAAATTAAAAGGAAAACTTGAGAAATTGGAGAAGGAAATCAAGGCCCTCGTCGCCAACCAAGAAAAATTCAGAGAAGAAACTAAAAATAACAAGGTATTTAAGAAAGAAATCAAAGTAGATGTTGTTCTAGTGCTGGGAAGAAAACTTGATGACAAAGTAGACATCATGCACGAGAGACAAAAGTTGTTAGATGACAAGATGAGTGTGATGACACAGAACATAAGCATCATGACACATAACCGGAATACAATAATGGAAATGTAACAAAAACTAAGGTCTAATACAAACCATATCAGTAACTTAGATATGTTGGACCACTATGTCAACAAAAATAAGAGTAACAAAATTGATCAAGACAATAAACAAGACAAGGAGACTAAATATCTTAGGGGTGACCAAAATACCAATAAAATATTTGATAAAGATGAGCTCGACCAAGATCATAATGAGCGTCAAGCCAGTATCGTTAACAATAAGGATGATCCATACAATGAAAATAGATGGATCCTACAGTATGCAAAGGAATCCAAGTCAAACAGATCAAATATCATAGATTCATCTTCTACCTTAACTGTTCTACCACCCTTGAGAAACCTAAATGTAACACTACCTGGTGACTTCGAGTGTGAGAAGCCTTAAGAGACGCCATTTCTCAAGATAACTCATAAGGATAATAAAAGGGAAACATTACGTGATGACATCATAAGTATCGTGGGACAAGCTGTTGATTTTTTTGAGTAGCATCGAGAGCCATTTTCTTAGGAGAATGGGGCCACCTGGTCCAGGACCACGGTGAAGACTCAACCCAGTGTTGAGTGACCATTCTGTTGAATGGTAGATATATGGTCTGGGACCATGATATAAACCAAGCTCTGCCTTGGGTAGAATCAACCCAGTGTTGAGTGTCCATTCCATTGAATGGTAAACATCTGGTCCGGGACCACGATGTGGACTAGTCTAGTACTGGTAGACTCAGTTGAGTAGCCATTCTCTGGGAGAATGGAGGCGCTTGGTCTGTTACCAAATATTTGACCTAGGGTCAAATTATGCAGCCCATGGCTAAGGCACCTGGTCTGTTACCAAGAAGGCACTGTAAGCCCTAGACTGGGTCTAGGCATGTGTGATACTCTGACCCTTGATTTATGGGCTTTGTGTACTTCTCCAAGGATTAGCTACCCTTGGTTAAGTTATCCTAGTACCAGATCTAGGTGTCACACAGAGTGTGAGATAAAAGCATTAGTAACTCTCTTGGTTTATGATGATGTACTTTTGGAATGAAAAGGACCACAAGTAATGACCACAAGGGCACTTGGAAAAGGCTAAAGTCAAAAGTCAAAGATAAATAAGGATTTTTGGTAAAAGTCAAAAATACATAAATGACCTTTTTGGTAAGAAGGTAAAAGTGAAATTAGGAAAATAATAAAATATTATTATTTTATCTTTTCTAATTTTGGTCCACTTACAAGTGACTAAAGGCTATAAAAGAAGATCAAGTCTTTTCATTATTACACACACTTGCTCTCACAGGTACAGCTCCTCAAGGTTGAAGAAAGAAGATTCTGTGATTGTGCCCTAGCATGGATGAGTCTAGCTAGGGCATCATCATCCTCCATTGAAGACAAACCCTAAGCTAGGGTTTCTTATCTTTTCTGTCTTAAGGGTTTTACCAAACCCTCATCTTCAGCCAAGTTTAGATCTAGGGCAACCACCTTCAGATATTTAGATCCAGGCAACCATTGTTCAGATCTAGGGCAGCCATCTTTAGATCTGGGCAGCCAAGTTCAGATCTAGGGCATCCATCTTCAGATCTGGGCAGCCAAGTTCAGATCTAGGGCAACCACCTTCAGATCTTCAGATCTGGGTAGCCAAGTTCAAATCCAGGGCAACCACCTTCAGAGCTTTATATCCGAGCAACCATTCTCCGGATCCAGGCAATCACAATTCAGATCCGGGCAGCCACCTTCTTTACGAGCAGTCTTCTTTCCATTTTTGGGCACATCTGATATTTTTGGACAAATCTAACTGATATTTTTGGGCAGATCTGGTATTTTTGAGCAAACTGTTGTTTTGGACAGTACTGATCTTTTCCAGTCAAATCTGGAAATTTCAGTTATTAGGGTTTGAAACCCTTGCTGTGATTTTTACTGAGAAAATCTTACTGTAAATTGTGGTTTAACCTAGATTGGGGGTTGAGGAACTTTTTGAAGAATTTCCTAAGTCATCTCATTTACGAGATGAGCTACTAATGTTTTTTGGGGTTTTTGTCCTTTGAAGGTTTCCCGGTGAAAAAGTCGTGTCCATTGTGCTGATGTGATGAATGTTATTTTTTACTGCACTTGTTATTTGTTTAAGTTAATCTGCAAATTTTCAAGTATTTTTGTTAATGCTAAAATTCAACATGGTATCAGAGCTTAGCATGTAAAAACACGGTAAAAGGACATTGCTGTTGTTTTTACTAGATCGTGGGATAAGAATTATAGATCTTACATTTGACTAAGTGGCAGAGATGGCCACCAATGGTTTCAAACTGGAAGAGAAGTTCTATGGTTCAGCCAACTTCAACTCCTGGAAAGCCAAGTTGACAACCATTCTAGATGAGAATGACTTGGATGACAATGTTCTTAATGTCACAGAGGAGCCAACAACAAATGTTGGTAGGTTTGCTTACAAGAGGAAGCAAGGTAAGGCTAGAAGAATCATCTATGATTCTGTCAGAGAGTCATTGATGCCCAACATCACATCTTTGAAGACTGCTAAAAAATACTATGATACTTTGGTCAACCTATATGAAAAGAAGGCTCCCAGTCAGAAGAGAATCTTGAAGAAGAGGCTACGAACTTTGAAGCTAAACAAAGATGAAAGCGTTGGTTCCTTCTTCACAATGATTGCACAGGTAAGAGATCAACTCATTGCTATTGGTATTACTGTTGATAATGATGACTTTATGCAAACAGTGGTTGATGGTCTCCCAAGCTCTTGGGAAACTTTCATGGCATTCGTCTGTCGATACGAGAATCAACCAACCTTTGAAAGGCTTTGGCATGATTGCATAGAAGAAGGAAGGAACTCTGGCAAGGTAATCAAGGAGGACAACCTTGCACTTGCAGCAAAGACAAAGAAATTCAGGAAGCCTTTCCCTCGGCAAAAGAAGGGAAAGAAACCCCAAGGTAAGTTTTCTGACATGTTAAAAGTGGAATGTTATAGTTGCCACAAGTTTGGACATTTTGCTAGAGACTGCAAGCAGAACAAGAAGAAACCTAAGCGAAGGTTTCAAGCATCTATTGCAGAAGCAGAAGAAGAAAAGAAGATGAAGAACCAAAGAAGAATAAGAAGAAAACCAAGGCTAACAAGGATGAAGAGCCTAGAAGAGAGTACTACTTGATTTCTGCTCTAACTGGTTCTTTCTCAGATTGGTCCACTTCTTGGTTAGTGGACAGTGGTGCCTCCAGGCACATGACAGGCAACCGTGGATCTCTCACCAGTTACAGAAAGAAGAAGTTCACCACTCAGGTAAAACTTGGAGATGACTCCACTTACAAGATTGAAGGAGTTGGCTCAACTTTACTTCAACTTGACTCAAGTATGGTTCTTCATATTGATGATATTCTTTATGTTCCTGGTTTAAAGAAGAATCTTTTATCTGTTACTAGCTTTAGAGGACAAGGGCTTTAGAGTCCTCTTTATGGACAAGAAAGTCCTTCTATGGGCAAAGAATGAAGGCCTAAGCTCAGTAGTACAGATTGGAGTTCAAGAGGGAGGCATTTACAGGATTTTCGAGGATTCCACTCATGCAGTTGATCCATGTGAGCTATGTCATAGAAGGTTTGAGCACCTTCATTGCACAACACTTCTAGGCTTACAGAAGATAGTCAACAGAAATGTGGTCTTCCATGAGAAAGTTGTGTATCAAACACAAGAGCTTTCAAAGGAAGATGAAGTACCTCCACTAGAGTTTTCAGTTTCAGAAACTCAGAGGGAGGAAGAGGAATTTGAGGATCAAATTCCAGATGTTCTAGAGGACACTGAAAGTCCATCAGAAGAACTACTTGAAGTTCCTCCTTACAAAAGGAGATTAGCTCCGTACCAAGAAATGGTACAAGAAGGCGAGAAGCATAAAGCTCCTCTTGGGGATTTCAGAGAAAGAACACATAAGTACTCAGTCCTTATGAGTCAGCTTGACAGTGCAGAACCTTCCAAAGAAGCAACAAGTCAACAGGTATGGGTTGATGCCATGATTGAAGAGTACAAGTCAATCATGAAGAATGATGTGTGGGAATTTGTTCCCAGACTAGCAGGAAATTCAGTAATGACAGTTGCTCCTATTGACAGGTATACTACCTTTAGAACCATCATTTCACTTGTCGCATTATTTAGATGGAAGTTACATTAGACAGATGTAAAGACAGTCTTCCTCAATAAGGTGGAAGCTTATGTTGAACAACCTGAAGGCTTTGTGAAGAAAGCCTTGTATGCTTCAAGAGTTTGGTATGCGAGGATGGATGGATTGCTCCATGACTTGGGGTTTTCCAAAAGTACAGCTAAGTCTAACTTGTACTTTGAGGTTGTTCATAATCATGTCTTGATACTTGTTCTATATGCAGATGACTTGTTCCTTATAGGTGCTGAACAATTGATAGAACAGTGTAAGAGGGAGCTTACCTCTGAGTTCGAGATGAAAGATCTTGAATGAGTGCATTACTTCCTTGGCTTAGAAAACTGGCAAAAGCCAAGCAACATCTTCTTGACACAAGGAAAGTATGCAGGAGACATCTTGCAAAGATTTGGGATGCAGGATTGCAAGTCTATGGGCGTACCCATGACCATCAACTTAACAAAGTTGGGTGACTTAGCTACCAGTTCACAGAGTATGGACTCTACTTTGTATAGACAGCTTTTTGGATCCTGGATGCACCTCATGCATACGAGACCAGACACAGAGAATGCTCTGAATCAGTGCATGTCCAACACTTATGGGCTTAAGGTTACTTCCAACAGTGGAGTAATGTTATCTGAATGTGTTGATTCAAATTGGGCTGGCAGTGCAGTTGACCGGAAAAATACCTTTGGTTATTGCTTTAGTACAGGATCAACAATGATCTCTTAGGCCAGCAAGAAGTAGGATTCCATAGCTCAAAGTACAGCTGAGGCAGAGTATATTGCTGCAAATGATGTTTGCAAGGAAGCAGTTTGGCTCAGAAAATCGATATCTGATTTGTTCGGGGGAAAGCTTGACTTAACGATCATCCATTGCGATAATCAAAGTTGCATAAAGTTTTCAGAGAACCCAGTGTTTCGTGATAGATTGAAACATAGTGAAATGAGGTATCATTTCATCAGAGACCTGGTGCAAATAGGTGCTCCTAAGTTGCAGTACATTCGTATAGATGAACAGATTGCAGATATCTTGACCAAGCCTTTGTCAGCATCAAAGTTCGTGTACTTTCGTGACAAGCTTGGTATGGTAGAGAATGCCTTTGTCGCTGAGAGGGAGTGTTGATTTTTCTGAGCAGCATCGAGAGCCATCGCTTAGGAGAATGGGGCCACCTGGTCTGGGACCACAATGAAGACTCAACCCAGTGTTGAGTGACCATTCTGTTGAATGGTAGATATCTAGTCTGGGACCATGATATAGAACCAGCTCTGCCCTGGGTAGACTCAACCCAGTGTTGAGTGACCATTCTGTTGAATGGTAAACATCTGGTTCGGGACCACGATGTGGACCAATCTAGTACTGGTAGACTCAGCTTAGTTCTGAGTAGCCATTCTCTGGGAGAATGGAGGCGCTTGGTTTGTTACCAAGTATTTGACCTAGGTTCAAATTATGTAGCCCATCGCTGAGACACCTGGTCTGTTACCAAGAAGGCACTGTAAGCCCTAGACTGGGTCTAGGCATGTGTGACACTCCGACCCTTGATCTATGGGCTTTGTGTATCTCCAAGGATTAGCTACCCTTGGCTAAGTTATCCAAGTACTAGATCTAGGTGTCACACAGAGGGTGAGATAAAAGCATTAGTAACTCTCTTGGTTTATGATGATGTACTTTTGGAATTAAAAGGACCACAGGTAATGACCATAGGGGCACTTGGAAAAAGGCTAAAGTCAAAAGTAAAAATACATAAGGACTTTTGGACCACAGGAAAAAGACCACAAGTGAAAGTCAAAGATAAATAAGGATTTTTGGTAAAAGTCAAAAATACATAAAAGACCTTTTTGGTAAGAAGGTAAAAGTGAAATTAGGAAAATAATAAAATTTTATTATTTTATCTTTTCTAATTTTGGTCCACTTATAGGTGACTAAAGGCTATAAAAGAAGTTCAAGTCTTTTCATTATTACACACACTTACTCTCACAGGTACAACTCCTCAAGGTTGAAGAAAGAAGATTCTGTGATTATGCCCTAGCATGGATGAGTCTAGCTAGGGCATCATCATCCTCCATTGAAGACAAACCCTAAGCTAGGGTTTCTTATTTTTTTTGTCTTAAGGGTTTTACCAAACCCTCATCTTCAGCCAAGTTCAGATCTTGGACAACCACCTTCAGATCTTCAGATTCAGGAAACCATTGTTCAGACCTAGGGCAACCAAGTTTAGATCTGGGCAACAAAGTTCAGATCTAGGGGAACCACCTTCATATCTTCAGATCTGGGCAACCAAGTTCAAATCTAGGGCAGCCACCTTTAGATCTTCAGATCCGGGCAACCATTCTTTAGATCTGGGCAGCCAAGTTCAGATCTAGGGCAACCACCTTCAGATCTTCAGATCTGGGCAGCCAAGTTCAAATCTAGGGAAGCCACCTTCAAATCTTCAGATTTGGGCAACCACAATTTAGATTCGGGCAACCATTCTCTAGATCCGGGCAACCATAATTCAGATCCGGGCAACCACCTTCTTTACGAGGGGTCTTCTTTCCATTTTTGGGCACATCTGATATTTTTGGGAAGATTTGATATTTTTGGGCAGATCTGATATTTTTGGACAGACTAACTGATATTTTTGGACAGATCTGATATTTTTGGGCAGATCTGATATTTTTGGACAGACTAACTGATATTTTTTGACAGATCTGATATTTTTGGGCAGATCTAGTATTTTTTAGCAGACTGTTGTTTTGGACAGTACTGATCTTTTCCAGTCAGATCTGGAAATTTCAGTTACTAGGGTTTGAAACCCTTGCTGTGATTTTTACTGAGAAAATTTTACTGTAAATTGTGGTTTAACCCAGATTGGGGTTTGAGGAACTTTTTGAAGAATTTCCTAAATCATCTCATTTACGAGATGAGCTACTAATGCTTTTTGGGGTTTTTGTCTTTTGAAGGTTTCCCCAGTGAAAAACTCGTGTCCATTGTGCTGATGTGATGAATGTTATTTTACTGCACTTGTTATTTGTTTAAGTTAATCTGCAAATTTTTAAGTGTTTCTGCTAATGCTGAAATTCAACACAAGCAAGTTCTAAAACAAAGTTTGATATGATCAGTCACAAAAAATTCCTCGTATTCATGTACATAGAAAACGAGACAACAATAATAAACAGGATATAGTACAAATTCAAGTTACAAATGAAGGGAAATTGACAAACTATTGCGTAAAGACCAAGCACATACCTAATACAAGTTCTAAATCAAAAGACATAAAGGAAGTAATGGCGTTGTTTCAACACAAAACAAGAATGAAAAGACGACGACAACAATCTAAGCTTTGAGGACAAAGCTTTCCTAAGAGGAAGGCAATGTTACAACAATAAAATATTAATAAATAGGTAACTATTATTAAGAGTAATTAATAATATTAAATATAATTTATGAAGAGAAGTGTCTCTTCAATATTTGATGGCCAAGCCATATTTAAGGTGGCCATATCCATTGTATTTTATCATCCATTCAATTATTATACATTTATACATTTTATTATTTGAAGATGGAACATCTTCCTCGCTAGACCTGGATACAGGCTGACTTAATCTGGATACGGATTATCCATTACATTGGATAGGGTGTAACAGTTTCCTTCTCCAAAACCAATTGGTTCTCATTAAAAATAATTTAGCAATAAGGAAACCCCTTTCCTTTTCCCATTGGTTTTGTTCTTCAACAAGTTTCAATAACTTAGATTTGCAGTCTTCAACTCCTCAGATAATAATTCTAATTCTTTTTCGAACTTTGTTAATTCAGAAGCATGAATTAATTGAGTTACTGGAATTTTCAATTTTTTTTTAACAACTGGTTAGTGTTTTCCTTTTTAGCCAGAATTTTCGTGTTACTTTCCTTTTGTCTACCTCACTATCGATAGTTAACATATCTCCCCAAAGCTTTTTTATTTGCAATTGATGCACTTTTTATTTCCACCTTTTATTGTCTTAACTGATTTTTTATTTTAGACACTGTAGATTGCGACTTTGACATCTTCAAAGTAGCTTTCATTAAGTCGGTATAAATGACCTCCCCAGTTTGTTTGTGCAAGTGAATCATGTCAGGTACTGGGATGTCTTCAAGTTCAACTTCATTTCAACAACTCTATTTCTAATGGCTATAGTTAGATTCAAAGTATTTTTTGTATGATCTTTGACAGTGACTAATGAAACTTCCCTGTTTGAAATATTTCTAATTTATGAATACAACTTCAAAGATTATTTTGAAGAAACATATTTTTATTTCCTATATTTATCATACAGGTCATTTCTAGATTTGAATTTGTCACTAGATCCTTCCTGTATATCTGAAAAATCATATTCTTGGATTTCAAAGGCTGGGCCTTTGACATTTTCCTTCTTTTTCTTACTCTCATCTTCAACTAATTCTCTTTGATTCAGTTTTTGCCTTTTTGTTGCTTTTGAGTCTTCATCTTCAACCTCCATAACCTCTGAATGGCTTCTCTTACCAGTTATTTCAATTCTACTTGGAGTTGAAATTATCATTGTTGTTGATTTTACTATGGTAGATGGATTCACGTGTAGAGTCTCTGTATCCTCCATATCTGACTGATAATCCGTTAAATTAGCCCTTTCAGCTAATCTCGCTGCCTCCTGATGTTCAAATGCCTTATTCTTATTTAGCTTCTCCTTTGAGAGATGATGTGATGTGGATCATAATTAACCTTAGTAGCCTTCCTAAAATTCATTTCCTGAAGAAGATCTTCAACCACAGAGAGGGAAGCTTTATTCTTGATGATAAATGGGGCCACTTTCAAGAGAAATTTAATTTCAAAAGCCCTTCTAAAATTTATAGTGTTCATTTTCTACAATACTTTTGTCTGATAAAATCCAAAGCAAAAATTTTGGGTGTTATGAACGCTGGTAAAATGTATGGTTCATGGACAAAACCATAGACTCTAATTATGGTGTGTTCCTTCAGCAAAAAACAGTCCCCCATTCTTATGTCAGGAGCAAACTGCAATGCTTCCTCCATTTCTGGAAAAACTCTAGACAACTTACTCTGAAACATTACTCTTTATATCTCTGCCATTATGAGGTTCATGTAATTGAAAGTGTTATTTTTTATCTCTGATGTAAACAATATCTCTGGAAATTGCAGGTTCTCTTCATTGAAGAACAAGAAAATCTTAACCAAGCAGGATTGAAACTTGAAGTGCCTGGTTGTGTGGAAATTCAACAGCTAAGAATGGATATTCTCGGCCAGGAATTCATCAAATTTAAGGCAGGGCAAGTGATTGGACTATGACTCTAGCTGGCTCATATTCATTTTAAACAACAAACTCAATAATAACTCTAGGACAAATCTATCTGTATCCATACCCAAAAACTGACCCAACATGGAAATAACTAGCCAAGATTCTTCATTAAACAGACTAACATCTAGGGGAAAAGGTTGATCTGTAGTGGATGCATAAGTTTTAAGGCATTTAGAGTAAAATATTTGTTTCTCCTCAATGGCGGCATGTCCGAATTGTTGATTTAGGTCTTCCTTAACAAATTCTTTCTGATTCAAGGTAAATGACGACGACACCTCGAGGGAATCTTTGATAACAAGGGCATTAACAGGGCAAAGTATCTTAGACATAGCATAATCCATTATTACTCTCTCAAAAGAAGAAGAATTCGATGCACACCAGGTAACAAAGTCGGATAAGCTTAGGGTTTGGTCAAGGCAAAAATGGTGGAATTGGGACTGGTAGACACGGTGCAGGTCGGTTTCTTGGTCTTTAAAGGTACGTTGTTTAGATTTTAGCTCATGGACTGGACCAAAGGAAAAGACATCACCATCTTTGTCTTCGAAAATTTCCTCTAGTTTCTCAAATTCATGGGCCTGTGCTTCTATTTCCTCTCTACCCTCCATTTTCAAATATAACAATTAACGGGTTAATATGTGGCCTGCCTGGCTGATTGGCGGCAGAAAAAGTATTTGTTCAACTTGGCTTTGACCACGCACATACACGTTCTTCTCCAATGCACAAAGGACAAATAACCACAAACACGTGCTCTTTTTCTTTATAATATCTTCGTATTGGTGGTTTTGGGATCGAGAGGAGTAGTTTTCTCCTACAACATTTCTCCTAGTGGAATGATCCTCCACCCGCCATGTGGAAAGCGGTAAAAATTCCGTTGGGACGAGCTTCAACAATTTCTCATGCATGTTGCAAGAGCAGAACTTATCGCTACTGTAGATCTAATCTACCATTCATCTTAGGTCGTCGATCATGTGCCCCCTTTAACCTCTTTTATTTCATATTTCACTGCTCATTGACCTTTTCTCGTGATGCGCAGCTTCCTCCAACGGACTCCCTATATGTCGTCGATATGCTTGTCCCTTCATTGTGAACAGTTGATTGTATCCTTCCTTTAACCATTTACCTTTATTTTCCACTGATTGCTTGTCCTTCCTTTTGATGCGTAGCTTTCCCCAGCGGATTCCATATCCGCTGTTGATCTCACCTATCTTTTACCTCCACTGTCGATCAAACCTGACCGTTAACCTTCTCCACCAATCATTTCACCAATTATCAACCCAATCTTTCACTGTGCATCTTCTGTTAGCGGAATCCTTACTCACCATTGATCTCTCTACTCCATGGATCTAGACCATCAAACTTTTCATCATATATCACAAGCGCCTTTTTTTTGTTCCTTTAGCCACTTTTCAACTTTATCCTATGTTTTCATGGGAAAAATGAAAACCATGGTTTCTATTTTGCCTCCATTCTACCACCCACAGTCTCATTAGCAAAATTTTAAAGTTTTAAGCTCCTTATTGGGGCTTAAGCCCCTCTTCTCACCTGTAAACCAAAACAGTGCTAACATTATGATTACCAAATGCTAAGCATTAAAACACTTGCATCAAAAGCATAAAAAGAGTAAGCAGTCCATCAAAACAAATCTTACTCATTCAAGCATTTTTGAACTCACAAAGACAGACAAATTTATAGTCATCCAGAAACATCAGTGTCAATAAAAATTTGAAGCACGAAAGAAGCAAAGCTAAATTGACAAGGTTTAAATAAAAATTTCAGGAGGAACCCAAGTCTTAAAACTTGGTGTTAGTTGAAGTCCTCAACATAAGCTGACTCCAATCAATGATTTGTGCCCACACCTGTGATCATTACAGATTGCAAGCTACTAAAGAATCAACAAGTTGTTTAGTTGCCATAGCTTAACACTTTAAAAGTAAAACTGGAAGAACTTTATGTATGAGTGTGAAAACTGTGAGGGATGTATGGTCCTAGCTGCATCGTAAGAATACATTTGAGTTCCTTATAGAGGTTTATGGTTCAATTTATTACGTCCATTCCTTTGTATGTTGGCATCGATGGTGCTTCAAATTTTCATGACTATGTTGGCATTGATGGTGCTTCAATTTTTCCTTTAGTCATGCTTCTTATATTTTTGTATTTATTTTTCTGCATGAATGATTTTTTGTACCTTGTTTTACAACATGCCCGTTTGCTAAAATTGAGTGTTTATGAATCATGACCTTTTCTTTATAAAGTATTTTTAGAATGGTCACTGTTGAAGGATTTGAAAATTTGCACATTGGTTTTGTTTGACAACTACATTCTCAGCTTTGAATTTGAACAATTCAGAAAATTGTTAAGGTATGATGATCTTTAGTTTGTGTCTTCTAAAGCATTTAGTCTATGCAATACACTAAGTCTTATAATCATTGCTGGGATTGCGGTCATGGCTAACATGAGTCTGATTTCTTGAACTATAATGTGGTTTTGTTTTTCTAAATTGCAATGCAGTTATAGATTTCAAAAAGATGACAATAACTGAGAGTCACTGTCAAAAATATCATTAAAAATCAACATCCTAGCAATTAAACCATCTCTATATCACATTCGTATTATTTGTCCAGTACCAATTAGTAAATTTAGAAAAAGGAAAGAGGGTTTATATCTAAGAAACTCTTGATAAAAACTCCTGTGAAGTTTTAGTCATGACTGATAACCTAAGTACACTGCTGTAGTGGAAACACTGAAAAGGACCTTAGAAGAAGGGTTTAAACCCTCGTGTGAGTAGTTTTTGTTAAATTTTGATATATTACAATGTTCTGCTAAGTGTTGCTGTTCATAGGGAAATCAATGAATATTCAACTAAAGTTTTAGTTTTTTATGTCTACCTGTTCTGTTAATATTATCCAAATTGGGAGTTAAATGAAGGTTTGAAATTCTTCTTGGTGAATCATATGAAGCATATTATCCTTTCCAAATAAGTAGTTGTAGGTCCCACCTGTATGAGAAAGTTCGATAATTTGAAAGGGCATGTGTATTCCCACTTAAGTGTAGTTTTCAACCTAGTACTTCACAATTATCTATTGCATAAATTGACAATTTTTATTCTGTCTACCAAACTTGTTCAGGAAACAGCTATCAAGACAAGGATTCAGAAGGGTTTAAATGAGCAATTGAAAAATCGATCAGCTTCCAAAATGCTCTCAGGCTCAGTATCAGTCTGATCATAAACACTATCCAGGATTGAAAGTTGTTTATATATATTTGAAATTCACGACATTTGACTGGGATGTAAAATTATAGGAGTTTTTATAGCCTAGTCTACTGGATTCCATCCCCTTTTGGCGTATTTGTTTGATCCTGTGCTTGTCAATGTGTTTGACCTGATCAGTTTAATAACTACTCTTCGTTTTATATTTACATTTTAATGTACAGTGGTAGTGGACAGGCTGAAGCCTGAACATTATTTTGGAACATAACTTTGAATTTTGATAGCTTGATAACATTACCTTTTTACATGTTTCAAAGGAATTTTCTGGTCCCTCTTTCTGTTGATCATAGATTGAATTATTGTAGTGGGTGCTAAATATGACATGTTTGAATAGCATAACATTGAATGACTCCTAGAGTTTTATGCGTCTACTTTTGCTATGTGGGGTAAAGCGCATTTAGGATTATACATAAGAAATAAGGATTTCAGTATAATGCACAATCCAAAAAATAGATTTGGATGTAAAAAGCTATACATTCATATGCAGGTTTCTAAACCTGACACTGTATGTAAGGGGTTTAGGATCAGGTATCAGATCATCTGAACTTCATTACCGCAAAAAAATTCTTTAGTTAAAACTTAATCTTTATTAGCAAGTCATATATTGGCATTTCTAAGCTTCACACAAGGTGGATGGAAAGCTAGGCTCGAGTAATTTTCCTTCTTTTCAACTATTTATGGGGTAGAAGAGCGTCAAAATCTACTGACTTGTCCTCAATGTTATAAATGTTTCAACTCTAGAAGCATTACGACATGAATTCGAAGCTATCAAGCAAATAAACTTTTAAAATGCCCATGTATTTATGGTGCACACTGATTACTTGCCTATGTCCTATTTTCCATTATTAGTTGGAAGAACACAAGATTGCTTAGCGGGTGACCTGATAGTAAAAAATGAGATACCATTCCGCACGAGCAGTCTAGTTGGTTTTACAAAATCCATTCAAGCATGCAAAACATTATAGGATAGGAAGAACCCAAAAACAAACTACAGTTTGACAGTGTATTGCAATTATTTTGAAATCTTATGAATTGTTGAACAGTTCGATCTATATGTTGTGTTTTTCTTCACTACCATATCATTATTTGAGAACGTTGGAATGTTGAACCAATATTAAAGGCTGTCAATGTGAAATTGAAGCCATTCACCAGCTTGGAATATATTCAGATTGAGATCGGCTTGGGTCGTTTTAAAGTAAGCAGTTTAAAAAAAGAGGGAAATGTGTACTTCTAAGACTCTAAATGAATGCTTGACCTTACTGTATTTGTATTTAATACGCTAGACTTCCCACTGTCCTATTCTGATACTGTGTGGCATTATTGTGGCAGTTCTTTATAAAACAAACTATGTGGATTATGCAGAAGATTTGAGTGAGAAATTATAACAAAAAATTCATTATTTTTTAGAATGTGAAGCTTGAAGACATGAATATGAATGTTTGACCTTGGTATTTATATTCCAATACCTTAGACATCCCACTGTTCCTATTCAGATAGGAGTGTCTTCTTTATACAACAAAATATGTGGATTAAGCAGACTATGTGGACTATGTGGAAGATTTGAGTGACAAATTGGTGATTTTTGAGATTGAATCTTTAAGGATTTTACTTGACATCAAATTTTGTAGAGATCATATTTTTCTGTCTACTATTAGTTTGTAATATAGAAATTTCAAGGATTGTGACTTACAATGCCTAATGTCTAAATATTTTGGCTTGAGATTATCATTCAATTGAATTTGAAAATCAATTTAAACGATGCTTGAAAACAATTTCCAAACAAGTACTAGATTATTTTGACAACAAAACTCTATACCATTATTTAATAAAAGTTACGTGTAATCAATCTGAGTGGATATACAAACCGTCCCTATGTGGAATAAAAGAATAGAGAAAGAATGGAGCTTGAGAAAACCATAGACTAATGAAAGGCTGAACAACTTTTTTTGGTTCCTTGTGAGATTGTGAGAGGGGCGTGTTGAAAACAAGAGATTTATGTTGTTAACGGACATGGTTACATAATAAAACAGGTGTATTTTATACCCTCACCAAGTTCAAATCCCCATATACATATATATATGTTTTATTCCCATGTGTTGTCCCACCTTGCATGTAAAGTGTTTGATAGTTTAGCTCACAATTCTTGGCCAAACAGTGTTGGCCTTGAACTACAATGCACCAGTTAATAGGGATACAAAAGCTAGGTTCAAGTCACTTAAAAATACAGGGTGTGGCTTGTGAGTGGATGGGTTTTCTCATTGGTTATAGTTGCAGTCTTGAGTTCAAAGTCAACTCATCAATTTTGTTAGTTTAAAAAATTTGTTGAATGAAAAAAAGGTGTTCAATAATTTTGGTGCAGTAGATATCCCTCACGCATGGCATCTTTGTTGAGATCTGGTGCAATAGATATACCTCACTCATGGCATCTTTGTTGAAGATACCTTTTCATGATTCAATTGCATTGGTTATTTACGAATTAGTGAAGAGCACGATTTCATCACAACAAAAGTAGCAAGGCCTATAAAAGTAAAATAAAATTTTGCAACTCTTAACCTTTCCAATGCTACACATACTATGAGTATATTCATAGCTTAATTTTTATTACTTGGTATTAAAAATTAACAAAACAACAAACATGCAAATGGAAAGATATTTCTTCCATAACAGAGTGTGAAAGCACTGCTTGAGGCATCTATACTAATTGAGTTCCTACGTTTTTGCTTTTCTTAATTCTCCTATCAAATCGCTGATTAGGTGTGCTATTGTGACTCAGATTTTAGATATTTTTGTACAACAAACAAGCAAATGGAAAGACCTTTCTTCCATAATAGAGTGTGAAAGTACTGCTTGAGGCATCTATACTAATTGAGTTCCTACGTTTTTGCTTTACGTAACTCTCCTATCAAATCGTTGATTAGGTGGGCTATTGTGACTCAAATTTTAGAAATTTTTTTCAATGAGTTAGAGGTTCCATGGTTAGTTTTCCGTATATCTTTGGTTTGTGTTATGTTATTTGCATCTTGTTTGCTTTGGTAAAACTTGGGGACTTTGTTGTGGAGGACCACAAGGTGTGTCAACTTTCAAGGTGTTTTTAAAATGTTTACACCATGTTGGGGCGATGCTTCATGTCATGTGGGTGTGTCTTGGTTGACTAAGTTGACTAGTCTTTTGGATGAACCATAGAGGAGCAAAGGAAACAATTAATCTTGTAGTTCCTATGAGAGAAAAAGATTAGGGTTTTGTGGCATTTGGAAACCTTGGTGCTATTTGGTGTGCTTGTTGTGGAAGAGAGAGAGATAGATGATATTGTACACTTATGGGATACATATGCAAGTACCAAGGAGGACTGGCATACATGTATGCTAGCTTGTTGAGCATCCTTGGTGGAGGAACCAATGCTGGTTAAGTGTGACTCATTGCTAAGAGGAATTGATGGCTAGGGTTTTCTTATGGTTTCCCTAGCTATGGTTTGGAGAGGCTAAGTTATACTAGCATGTGATAAGCTATTGGTATGTACATGTCCATCTTCTATATAGATATGAAGCTCCATTTGTTCAAATATTGTGTACTCATATTTGAATTTTAATATATGTTATTTTCTTGGTTGGGTAGATTCTAGCGTTGGTTATTCACATTGATTAGACATATCATAGTGTTGAATTGAGTAAGTGGCTTAACACATCTACAAGGTAAAAGGGTTTATTTATTATTGTTGTAATTGTAGAAATTCTGAGTTTTTACTGCTTGCTGGTTTATGTTAACATTTCATGGTTTTCACTTTCAGCCGGTTTTGCATTGGCTGAAAGTTACTTAAGAAATTTGTTGAACAATTAAACACACAGTAAAAATACTAACAAGCTGAAAAACACATTTTCCAAACACACCATAAAAAATGTAGCCTAGAGATTTTTGGCCAATGGCCCTGGAAAAACCCACAAGGGGAAAACCAGTCAGGGAGAGAGAGATATTATTATTTCTTCTAGGAAAAATTTCAGACATCCATTTACAGTCAAAATATAACTTATCTCGGCCAACGCAAATAACCCAACAGGCTGCCTTGATTTCCGTGCATGAACTGTCTCGATTTTTGTGCTATTTTCTTCTCAAAAATTGCCGAAATAACAGTCTATATCAGTCCTTGATTTTTGTGCCAGAATGCCCTCAATTTTTGTGCCAGAACAGTCACAAAATCGTACTGTACGGACTGCATTAAATGTAGCCGTACGGCCCTCGAAAACTGTGCTCAAAACTCTGCCTGTACCTTGGGAAACGTGCCAGATTTCTTCCTCGAAATCTGTGCTTGATTTTTTCTGGAAGACCGTGCCCAAACTGTCTTGGAAAACCGTGCTGAAACCATACTGTACGGCTGCAATAAATGAGGCTGTACTTCACCTCGATTTCTGTGCACAATAAATGATGGTCGTACCTTCACCTTGAAACTCGTGCCAGCAGTTAATGATCTTGGTTTTCGTGCCACTGAAAATCACTCTCAGCTTAGTCTGGGAATTCGTGCCCTTGCTCTCCTTCAGCTCTCTCCTTCTTCACAAAAATGAACAAGTGAAGTGAAAATGCCTCCCTCAACCCTTTTTGACTAAACCCTAAGTGGGCATCTAATCCAATGGTGGAGAAAGATCCAATCCAATGGCTAAGATTCAATGAGAGTAAAAATCCCTTTTATTTAAATCACTTAAATAAAATTACTCACCCACTTAAATTTATCAAAAGGTGACTTTAAGTTTATAAAGTCCCATTAAGTAGCTTTTAATGTGAGGGTCACCTTTTTTCCCCCTTCTAAGTGACTTAGACAAAAAGTCACTTAGGGAAACAACTGCCTAGGTACAAAAACTAACACTCCCTCTTACCGAGGAAGGTGTTCTGCACCACTCCCAACTTATCTCTGAAGAAGACAAACTTCCCCCTCCCCAAAGACTTCGTCAGAATGTCTACTACCTGCTCATCAGTGGATATATACTGAAGCTCAACTGCCCCTCTCTGAACGTAGTCACGGATGAAATGGTATCTGATCTCAATGTGCTTTGACCTGTCATGGAACACTGGATTCTCAGAGAGCTGAATGCAACTCTGATTGTCACAGTAGATCACCGTAGGCCTAAGCTGCTGATCAAATAAATCTACCAATAACTTGCGAAGCCACAGTGCTTCACAAGTAGCTTGTCTGGCTGCCATATACTCAGCCTCAGCAGAACTCAATGCAACGCACTTTTGTTTCCGACTGAACCACGACACTGTTGCCGAGCCCACACTGAAACAACAACCGAAAGTGCTCTTCCGATCCCTCACACAACCTGCCCAGTCTGAATCTGTGAACCCAACCAAGCTGACTCCACCCGAACCCCTGTAGTCCAGACCATAATCCACTATCCCTGCAAGATATCTCAATATGTGCTTTGCGGCAGTCCAGTGCACACTCCTAGGCTCAACCATGAACTGACTAAGAGTGTTCACCGCAAAACACAAGTCTGGCCTGGTATTGACCAGATACATCAAAGACCCAATGAGCTGACGATACAAAGTGGGATCCACCAACTTACCCTCAGAAGCATGAAGTTGCTTCCAGTTGGTGATCATGGGTGTACACATCGGCCTGCAGTCCTCCATCCGAAATCTCTTCAGAATATCAACTGCATACTTCCCCTGTCCAAGGAAAATATGTCCAGGCTCCTGCCAAACCTCCATCCCCAGATAGTAATGCATCAGTCCAATGTCAGTCATCTCGTACTCCGATGCTAGATCTCTCTTGCAATGTGCAATGAGATGCTCAGCACCAGTGATAAATAGATCATCAACATATAGCAAAAGAATGAGCGGATCTCCCCCAACCACAATGAAGTAAAGGTTGGAATCAGCCTCACTCTTCTGAAATCCCATCGATGTCAAGTACGTATCAATCCTGGAGTACCAAGCTCTAGGAGTTTGCTTCAGTCCGTACAAGGCTTTCCTCAGCCTGCACACATGAGAATCTCTCCCATGGATCTCAAATCCCTGTGGTTGCTCTAAGTATACCTCCTCCTGCAGAAGACCATTGAGAAATGCAGTCTTCACATCCATCTGGTGGATCTTCCAACCCATCTCTGCTGCTATAGATATCACTGCCCTGATAGAAGAATACCGAGCAACTGGAGCAAATGTCTCATCATAGTCAACTCCCTCAACCTGTGAGAACCCCCGCGCCACAAACCGAGCCTTGTACTTCTCCACACTGCCATCCGCAGCATGCTTTACCTTGTAAAGCCACCTGGAAGTCACAACTGACTTCCCCTCAGGTCTCGGCACTATCTCCCAAGCATTATTCTTCATGATGGAATGGTACTCTTCCATCATGGCATCTCTCCATACCAGATGCTGGCAAGCCTCCTCAAATGTGGATGGCTCAGAGTCACAAAGGCATGCAACAAGAGCATATCATCCCTGTCCGTCACCACACCAAGCTTGTCTGGCTCCACTACTGTCCTGATCCTCTCCTGGGGCCTACCAAATGCCTCAGCTTCCTTCAAGATCTCCTGAAGCCACTTAAGCTTCCTCTTCCTTGAAGGCTCCTCCTCCTCATCTGAGGAAGTCCCAGTACCTGAAGGTCCAACACCCCGAGGACCAGTAACTGATGAACCTGGGCCTGACGATCCTGTAATCTGAGGACTCAAACCCGAACCCGTCCCTGAACCTGTCCCTGAAGTACTAGCCACCTGAATCACTGAACCTGTAGAAGCTGTGCCTGTACCCTGTGATCCAGTCCCTCCAGAAACCTGTGGACCTGATAGCTGAGTCGAAGAAGCCTGTACCAACTGAGGTGTGGGAGCTGGTGTCTCCCCCTGCTCTAACTCTCTAGACTTCCTGAAGGCTCTCTCCTCATCAAACTTTACTTCTCGCTGGACAACAACTCTCCTCGAGCTAGGTAAGTAAAGCCGATAGGCCTTCGAAGTCTCATCATATCCCACAAAGATACCTCTCTCTGCGGTGGGATCAAACTTCGTCCTCTTCTCAGAAGGGACGTGAGAGTAAGTCAACGAGCCAAATATGCGAAAGTGGCTCACCTCAGGCTTCTTGCCTGAATACATCTCCTCAGGAGTCTTGCTCCCCACTGCCCTGTGAGGACTCCTGTTCTGCAGATAAACTGCAGTGCTACATGCCTCTACCCAAAGAAAGAAAGGTAACCCCTGATCATGAAGCATCGCTCTGGCTGCCCCCACAATCTACCTGTTCTTTCTCTCTTCTACTCAATTCTGCTCAGGAGTGTAAGGAACTGTCAGCTATCTCTGAATGCCCTCCTATCTGCAGAATGCATCAAACTCCTTGGAGGTATACTCACCCCCATTGTCCGATCTCAATATCATGATCTTCCTCCCCGTCTGCTTCTCCACAAGGGCTTTAAACACTTGGAAGATTCTCAACACAAGCTCGGACTTCTTGCTCCTCAAGAAGTAGATCCAGGTCTTCCTGGAGTATTCATCAATGAAGCTGATGTAGTACTCAAAGCCTGTCAAAGACAAGGACGACATAGGACCGCATATGTCAGTATGGATAAGATCAAGCACCCCGGCAGCTCTCGTGTCACTGCTCGGAAAAACAGTCTTGGTGTACTTTCCCAAAGCACACCCCCTGCACACATCACTCTGCTCAGTGTTGAACTCTGGTAATCCTGTAACCATGCCCCTCAACAATCTGAGAGCTAGGTGATGTAGGTGGGCCATCCTCCGATGCCAGAGCTCACATAGCTCACTGTTGCTGCTGTGTACTAAAGCACACTGTGGCTGAAACAATAGCTTGTACAACTTTCCACACCTGACTCCAATGTCCATGGCACTGGACATACCTGTAGCCCTGGGATACACCTGCACTCTCCCATCTGAAAAGCACACCCCAAGACCCCTGTCCTCAATGGTGGAAACTGATACAAGGTTCTTCTTCAGCCCAGGGACATACAACACATCCCTCAGAGTCATGAGACGCATCGACTCCCTCTGAAATGTGATGGTCCCCCGACCAACAGCTCTAACAACGGTGTTGTCCCCAAGGACAACCTCCACATCTCTACCTGTCCCAGATAACTCTGAGAACATCTCTCGAGCTCCAGTCATGTGACTCGAGGCTCCGCTGTCAATGTACCAAGTAGTCGAGGTGGATGGACCCCCCTGATGACCTGCCAACAATGAATGCTCCATATCCATATCCATGTCTATGCTGGTGGCTAAAGAGACTCTCTCTCTCTTCATCTGTCCAGCATAAAGGGAAAACTCCCTCTGAAATGCATCACTAAACTCATCAACCTCTCCTGAGGCTGCAGTCTGTTGTCCCTGTCCCTTCTTCTTCTTCTTACTTGGACACTGTGAGGCATAGTGTCCAAATGCATGACAAGCATAACACTTGATTTTACTCAAGTCTTTCTTCTGCCCACTCTCCTGCTGCTTGGCCCCACCCTTCTTGGGACCCTTCTTCTTCTTGCCCTTAGTGGCCAAAGCCACATTCTCATCATCAGCCCCACTGTGAGATGTACTACCCTGTACAAGACCTCTCCTGGTCTCCTCCTGCACAAAGTCATCCCAAAGTCTCTCCCAGTCAGGTAGGTTCTCTCTGCCCACTATAGCTTGCACAAAAGCAGCCCAGGACTTTGAAGCCCCATTCACTGCTGTGCGTACAAGCTCTGAAGGGGCTACCACCTCCCCAACCGCTGCAAGTTCATCCTTAACTGCAGAAATCCTAGTAAGGTATGTTGTGACTCCCTCACCCCCATTCATCTTTATACTTTTGAGTTTTTCTCTAAGAACCATCTTCCGGTTCTCATTGGTACTCTCATACAAACTGGTCAAGGTTGTCCACATCAAGTGTGCCCTAGTCTTGCCTGAAATGTGAGGGATAATGTGGTCTTTAACCGCATCAAGAATAATCCTTCTAGCTTTACAGTCCTGTTTGTTGAAGGATGATAGGGCTGCTGCATCTGTAGATGCGGGTATGACAATCGGATTTGCTGTAGTGTTTCTAACTACATCCGGCCATAACTCATTCTCCTCCAATAACAGTAAAATTCTGGCCTTCCACGGCACAAAATTCCCTGTCCCATCCAGCCTATCCTCCAATCCAAGTCCTGTAGCCATCTCTACACCAACCCAATAAAGTGCTATTCACTGACGAGGTAAAATACTAAAAATTTGAGTTCAGAAAATTTATCTGTGTCTACAAACTATCACTGTTTTCTGCCCCCAAGCTCTGATACCATGTAGAAATTCTGAGTTTTTACTGCTTGCTGGTTTATGTTAACATTTCATGGTTTTCACTTTCAGTCGGTTTTGCATTGGCTGAAAGTTACTTAAGAAATTTGCTGAACAATTAAACACACAGTGAAAATACTAACAGGCTGAAAAACACATTTTCCAAACACACCATAAAAAATATAGACTCAGAGATTTTTGGCCAATGGCCCTGGAAAAACCCACAAGGGGAAAACCAGTCAGGGAGAGAGAGATATTATTATTTCTTCTAGGAAAAATTTTAGACAGCCATTTACAGTCAAAATATAACTTATCTCGACCAACGCAAATAACCCAACAGGCTGCCTTGATTTCTGTGCATGAACTGTCTAGATTTTTGTGCTATTTTCTTCTAAAAAATTCCCGTAATAACAGTCTATATTAGTCCTCAATTTTTGTGCCAGAATGCCCTCGATTTTTGTGCCAGAACAGTCACAAAATCATACTGTACGGACTGCATTAAATGCAGTCGTACGGCCCTCGAAAACTGTGCTCAAAACTCTGCCTATACCTTGGGAAACGTGCCAGATTTCTTCCTCGAAATCTATGCCTGATTTTTGCTGGAAAACCGTGCCCAAACTGTCCTGGAAAACCGTGCTGAAACCGTACTGTACGGCTGCAATAAATGAGGCTGTACTTCACCTCGATTTCTGTGCACAATAAATGATGGTCATACCTTCACCTTGAAACTCGTGCCAGCAGTTAATGATCTTGGTTTTCGTGCCACTGAAAATCACTCTCAGCTCAGTCTGGGAATTCATGCCCTTGCTCTCCTTCAACGCTCTCCTTCTTCACAAAAATGAACAAGTGAAGTGAAAATGCCTCCCTCAACCCTTTTTGACTAAACCCTAAGTGGGCATCTAATCCAATGGTGGAGAAAGATCCAATCCAATGGCTAAGATTCAATGAGAGTAAAAATCTATTTTATTTAAATCACTTAAATAAAATTACTCACCCACTTAAATTTATCAAAAAGTGACTTTAAGTTTATAAAGTCCCATTAAGTAGCTTTTAATGTGAGGGTCACCTTTTTTCCCCCTTCTAAGTGACTTAGGCAAAAAGTCACTTAGGGAAACAACTGCCTAGGTACAAAAACTAACAGTGATATGTCATAATAAGACAATTCAAATTTGTTATATGCTTGGAAAGTGTGCCTAGAGTGTTGTAGTTTTTTGTTGTTGAAGTACACTTGAATGGTGTTTAATTTTGTGGGATGCATTGTGAAATTGAGATGAAGAGAAGGGAAATATTATTGTTGTAAGTTAATATTTCAGGTTCAACAATAGGGTTGAAAGTTCACATGAAATAATTTCGAGAAACCTTAAGGTTGAGGTGAAATTTCTAAATTTCTAGTAAAAGTTGGATTCTTGAAATTCCCACAAGGAAATAGACCATCTCAGAGATTTATATATATCATATTAGATTTTATTTAGATTGCTTTCTTGGTGAAGAGTGAGTTGGATATTTATGTTGTGTTGTACTTCAAAGAGGTTCTTGACCTAATACATGTTGATTGGTTGTGAAACCCTAAGGTGTTTGGGAGGGAGCACTTGAACCTTGAAAGGATTGTTCTATATTATTTGTTGTTGATCTTGCTTTTCGGTGTGCTTCACGATCACATAGTGATGGCTCTTGGTCTTATAGAGTGTGATAGGTTGGATGGTGCTTCCAATTTCATACATTTAAAGTCCATGCCACAAATGCTTTTGAAGGAGGTTGAGATTTGGAAGCATGTTGTGAACGAGGAATGCATTTACCTATCCAACATGGTTGGTTGTTCATGTTAAGGAGATCAAGTCAAAGAATCACTCTTGATTTAGTGAAAGGTTACTCTTATCTTTCACGTTGCAAACAATCAATCACTAAGTTCATGTATGAAGTTTTGGTTGGTTTATAGCAATAACTATTGTGAAACAAGATTTCAACCATCCACATGAGTGTAATAGATATAGTGGAAATCTATTTGGGCTAGGTCACAATGTTGAGAGAGCAATTCGCTACCATAGGGACAAAAATGGAGGACAAGGTGTTGGTGTCCATTGTCTTGAATGGACTTGCTCCATCTTGGAAGCCTTTTGTCTAAGGTGTTTATGCTCATGAGAATTTCCTTGATTTTGTGAAGCTTTGGGATAAGCTTGTGCATGAAGAGATAAGTTGGAGTAATATTTAGGGTAGCAAAAGGAAATAAAAGACCTAGCCCTTGTTGGGAGGATGAGGAAGGGATTAAAAGAAAGGATACAAAAGGGTAAGAAGGAAGATTCAAGTCCAAGAAAGAAAGATTTGTGTAAGTTGAAATGTTTCAGGTGTCATTAATTGAGACATTATGCTTTTTAGTGCCTAGAGGAGAAGAGGAATGCAAAATAGGCTCGATCAATGTAGTAGGAGTTATTGAGGAATCATCTTAGTTCGAGAACACATTCTCCATGGTCTCTTTATTATCATATAAAATTATGTTAAGTGTTGGATGGTATGCAGATAATGGAGCATCAAGACATGATTTATGACAAGTCATTCTTTAGGAAGTTTTAATAGCATAAGGGAGGTATGAGAGTGGAGTTGGGTGATGTTGCTACATATTATGTGAAAGGATCAGAGTCCATTTCCTTCCAAATGCCATTGAGTGATGTTCTTGAGTTCAATGAGGTTTTGTATGTCACTAGTCGAAGAAAAAAAGTCTTCTTTCAACTTCTTGTAACGTTGAGTATTAGTATAGAATTTGTTTGAAGAACAATGTTGGACTACTAGTGATTGCAATCTAACAAGTTTGAAGACTTTTATTGGAGGTGCGTGCTTTTATGGGTTGCTTGCTAATCCTTTGGCACTTGTACATGCCAATGAAGTTAGATGAACCTTCTACTCCTAAGGAGACACATGCAGAGCATGTATGGTGGAAAGTTGGAGATAGGTTCAAACCCTATGGTGGAATCAATGATTGATTCCATGCTTGCAGATGATAGGATTGTTGAAGAGTAATTAGAAAAAGGTTAGATTCTTTCAGAAATAATGAGTTGACCTTAATGAAACTTTTTTGCAATCACCAGAGGTTTCTCTTGAAAAGAGGCGGTAAAATTGTTGAGATGGTTGTTTCAATGGCCAGAGGTCTTGAGGTGCATGAGAGGGATTCTAATACTGTTAGTTTGATGATAACTATTTATGGGTTGTTGTTACCTTCACCAAAATCTTGTTATTTTATGATCATTGAGTTGAGATGTATGTAGAGTTTTATCTTCTATTTTGATAGATCTAACCCACTTGTTTTAGTCTTGTGTGAAGTTGTGAACATCTTTGTAGGACGTCCCATGTGGAAATTCCAAACCTTAGGCAATTGATGTCTTTATGTTCTCTACTAAACAAGTGTGTTATCTAGTCATAGAAAATTAACTTTTTCGCATAGCAACAATCATCTAGATAGGTAAAAAGTAAATAGTGTCAACACATAAAATAATTACACAAATATGCAGGGTATTTCTTTTTCAAATCAACTTAATGTTTATATAATCAAAGCTTACAAGGAAACCTCCACAGATGCTTAAAACCAATAGCTATATGTTAAACAAAAATCACAACTTGAGGTGTATGACATATTGAAGAGAAGTATGCTTGCATGAAAACTGAGGAATTGTTTCACAAGTTGTATGGCCATGTACAACCTTGTCTATATATCACTATATGGATCTATCTATACCACTATATTAACTATATAATATGTATGTCCGTGTGATTGTACAATCAATTTAGATTTGTCCATACCACTATACGGACTAATGTTGTATTGCACTGTCTTCAAATTACAAGCACTACAAGTCAGTGCTTGTCATGTGGATTTGTTGTCTCCTCTTTTTTTGTTGTTATCCCTGTTCGACAAAACTATGTTTGAATTCTCTATTGTGATCAACATTTATATTTGAGTTGAAATTGTGATCTACCAAAACTTTATTCTCTTAGTGGGATGTACAATTGAGATTAATCTAAATCACTAACGTATCAAAATTCACTTTATTAGACACAACATTTAGATATAAGACACTCCATTTTTAAAGTGAATTACAAAATTTAATTAATTTGAACTACTTTTGGTATATTCACATAAATCTATACGAAAGTTCCTATCTGAGCTACATTCTTCAACACTGCCTCTTAGAAAGGAAGGAAATGCACCAATGCAAGTTTGTCTCTGAATGCCGCAAACTTCCCTTTTGCTAAGGGATTGGACAAAATATTAGCAACCTCTCGATCTATGGGTACATAATGGGGATTTACCCCTCCATTCTAAAGCATGAAGTGATATATAATCTATATGTGCTTGGGCTTGTAATGCGACACTGAATTCTCAAAGGGTTTGATACAACTCTAGTTATCACAATAAATAATTGTGGGATCCAACTCTTGATCAAACAATCCTACAAGCAACTTGTGAACCCAAATAGTCTCATAACTAGCAGTATTGGCTGCCGTATACTTTGCCTTTATTGAGTTAAGTACCATGAAAATATGCTTCATGCTAAACTAGGATATCATTGTTGATCCTAAGCTAAAGCATCACCCTAAGGTGCTCTTCCTGTTTGATGCACTACCTGTCCAATATGAGTTTGTATACCCTTGTAACTTCACTTCACCATCTCCAATATATATCAAACCGTACTTCAATGTTCCCTTCAAGTATCTAAGCACATGTTTTGTTGCTACCCAATCCTCCTACCTCAACTCCACCATAAACTAAATTGAGGCGTTCTCTACAAAATAGACATATAGCCTACACTAGACATCAAGGAACCTATCGATTGCATGTACAATGTTGGGTCCAACATCTCTTAACCTAAATATGTTACCTTCTTCATATTAGTGATCATAGGTGTGACCATAGGCCTGTAGTGCTCCACCTGAAACCTCTTTAGGATCTTAACTGCATACTTACCCTACCCAAGGAAAATCTACACTAGTCTCTGTCAAACCTCTAACCCTAAGAAGTAATGCATCATGCCAATGTCCTTCATCTGAAACTCATTTGGCATATCTAAATTGCACCTTGCAATGAACTTCTATGAACCTATAAGAAACAAGAGTCGCATGCAACAATGCTTGTGACAGAGCATGAAAATAGAATCTTAAGTGGCAATTTACATGACAACTGCTGGGATAAGTGAGAAAACTGAGTTGTGGGAAAGTGAATGTGTGAATTTGAAGAGGATAGACGGATTGGCACATTGCACAAAGCTTCGGTTGTTGTATGTTGATGGGTGCTTTGAGTTAAAAGAGCTTCCACATATGGAAACATTGGTATCTTTGGAAGAGTTGTGGGAAAGTGAATGTGTGAAGTTGAAAAGAGGATATAGGGGTTGGCTCATTATACAAAGCTTTGGTTTTTGTATATTGATGGGTACTCTGAGTATATAAGAGTTGAAGGGTGTGGTGAGTTAGAACATTGTTGTATGTGGCTTAAGGTGTTGAACATGTTTGTATGTGCTTGCTACTGGCACACAATACGATTTAGTGTTAAGAGAGACTCCTTTACAAGGAACACTAATGCTATTGAAGACCATTGTGGCAGTAGTATGGACCATTCTCTTTGTTGTGGTCTATAGTCAGTTGTGAAACCAAAGAAATCATGATTTCGAATGGTCACAAAAAGCAAACATAAGATTGCTAAACTATCTAGAGCTCGCCCTCGAATTCATCACCGTTGAGTTATTGGATTCGCTTCTCTTTATTATTCCTCGGGTCAAAATTTTTATGGAGAAAACCAAGTAGAGGTTTCTTCATGTTTTGACATGGTGGTTTCAATCTCAAATGTTTGTTGGACATGGTATTTGCGAGGGAATTTTTGAAAACATCTCGTATAGTCTATTCTGGGTAATATTGTTGGTTGCAAAGTTTTCTTTTAGCTACTATTTTCATATCAATCCAATGGCGGTACCAACATAGCAAATATTGAATATCCTGACAAGTGCCATTCAATACAAGTGGTATGAGTTTTTTAAAAACACTAACTGATTTGATGTTGGTGTATTGTGGGTATCAGTGGTCTTGATCTCTTCATGGACACATGATACTAAATATTGTCATTTGTAGTTGGAGGCTTGGTGGTGTTTGCAGTGGAGTTTGTACCTAGACTACGAAAGTGCAAAGCCTAGACATCTCAAATGAATTGGATCTAAAATTGAGAATTGACTAATTTTATAAGGTTGTTAGGGAAATATGAGGATCGCGATTAAAAGCTCGAAGGTAAACAATCAAGAATTGATAATGATATAATAGATAAGTAACACAAAAGGTTGTGTGAACATATAATTAATAATGACACAATCCCAATTTGAAATCTAATATTGAATAGTATTCATGGACAAATACTTTCTGGACATGAAATATAGTAAAATGCAAGTCTACTCACGAGTTTCTAAGATAAAAACTTTATCAGAGGATTAAGTCATAAACAGGGTAATCAAAATGATCATAAGCATTCACAACAATAATGAATAAACAAGGCTGATATCATATATAATATCATTCCAAATACAATCTTCAAACTTACTTACAAAAGATCAAAACATGCTTGATTGTAGATTATGATATCCCGTGACCTGATCCCAGAAATCAATCCCCCTTCTTCTACTTTTGTTTCCATATTTATAATCATACAAAAGTTTTAAGAAACAAATTAAGATCCATATTTTAAGTATCAAATGTACTCAAAATATGAAAGAAATACCATATCGAATATCTACATGTTAACTAGTTTGACTCATCAAGCGAAAAAACAACCACCTACACCTATTTATCATTAATAAACTGATAGATGATAGTGATAAATCATCCTGAAAGCTCTGGAAGCCTCGATCTTTATCCAATGTTTGACCAATACAGCTGGAAGAAGAGTTTGTCGAAACATGAACTATCAAATGTGCATCGCTGCCTCTGCCCATATAGTGACCCCATCTAAGGCCCGAGGCCTCTTATGCAACATAGTGTATTATGCATTCATAATTTGGACTTCGACTTGGATTTCTTTATTTTTCTTGATGAGTTCTTCATTTTGTTGCTGAGTAAGTTTCTTCCTTCTCAAACCTCTTTTGAAGTTATTATTGATTCCTGGTAATTGGCAATAGTTTCTTCGAGATCTTCTCTTAGTCTCCTATTTGCTTTCATTAACTCATCATTAGAGTCATTAAGGTATCCATTTTGAGCCTTATAATATTGTAGTGATTTTTTAGGGACTTCAACTTCTGATAATGTTTCCATTGATGTCTGATGTGCAGGGCTTTCTACACTTAAGCTTGGAGCAAGCTTATCGTGTTCTTCAACAACCAAGCTTTTCCGAGTTTCAACTAACTTACCCATTTCCTGTACATTAACCTATTCTGCCAATGCTTCCATATTTGGAGACTTCGAACTAATGCCAATTTCAAATTGCAAAAAATTCTGCTTACCCTTATATTTGTGATCTTGTTCAAGTATTTTTGGAAAGATCCCATGACCTTTCTCAATATATTATAGGGTTTAATGCACTGTATATTCTATATTTTTTATTTGTGGATCTTCTTCACTCGAAAGATATTCAATAATGGTCACTGTATTTTTCTTAAATTTAGAATCTAAAACATCTTTCATGTTCATTATTAACTTATTGTTGGGTCTAGTCCTTTGTTTCCAATTAGTTACTTGAAGTTCTGAAGTAGAAGTAACTAAACCTTTTGTATTGGAAGAAAGATCTTCAATCGTACCTTTTTATTTTGCATCCTTGGGATATCCGGGGAAACTATATCTTCATCTTGTGATTAAGGAAACACCTTTTCTTGCAAAGCTTCTTGAATCGGTTCTAGAATATGTTCATCTTTTGAATTGGACTCCCTCTTGTTTGCTTTGTTTCCTATTCTACCTTCCTCTTATGTCCTCTTGTAGTACTCTATCCTCTAATTTTTCGTTGGTTTACATAAATTTCAGCTTCATTATTGATTTGAACATTAAATCATTTTGGGCTTCAATCTTTTCTTGTTCAAATCCTGACTAGAATAGAAAGTGCTACCAAGAGTGATTTCGCTTTCTGAGTTCAGTCAATACTAGCAATTTAACTATCCCATGGTTGAAAATAGAGTGACTTGTGTGATTAGGATCGTTCTTTAACCTAGCAGCCATCTTCCCAAGGCTTTTGAACAGATAGTAAGGTAATTTTAACCTGGATTTCCCATTTATATGCAAAAGAAATATTAGATGATACCTAAAAACATTGGCAAACCTACCCTCGCAGGTGATATAACGTTGTATGATGTTGAGCACATCTCTCCACTCCTGCTTCACATTTTTTAGGTGTATACCTTTCTCCAATCCAAAGTTTCACAGGAAAGAAACAAATACAGACTTAAATCGATTTAAAAATAATGCTTCTTAAACCAACATTCACCTACAACAGGCAGTCTCGTCATCTCTGCAATTAAACCCTCATTCAATTCAAAGCTAAGAGTTTGGAAATTGAAAGATGAACCTGTATAATTCTTGACGAAATACTTGGTCACTTCAACAGTGCAGCCTCTAACTCTTTCGAAGAAAGAGTACCATCCCACATCCATCAACAACTTATCACATTTAGGAAACTCCTCTGCCCATTTTGTATTTATCGGCTCAAACCTGCAAAATTTACCCTTTTTTTCACATTGACAACTATCATACACCTGCTAAATCACATTTCTATGGAATGAACACGAATTCAATAAACCATAGGTGTTTTGGGATGAAATAACCAACAAAATCAAGAAAATAGGGTATCACTGAATGGGAACCCATAATCATATTAAATTCATTGAATAGAACTTGAATAGATCTCAACTATTATTTTAATAGTCGGAGAATAATCTCTGACATAAATTATGAATAGACATTCTCCCATTTAAAACATAGTACGCTCTAGGACAAGCACTACGCCACTGTTTTTTTATGATTTGACATTTCAACAGCACTAGCTTGCATAGCCTTCATGTATTTTGCTGTCGGAATGTATGAAATTGTATGCACTAACCATGATGCACAAACTTCGAAAAACGGGTTAGTTTAACATGTATAATCATATTTCTGAAAAATTCAGGAAATACTTAAATAAACATGAGCCAAATTTATTACATTAATTATGCAAATGCATAAAGGAAATAAAAAGATTACTAAGCAAATGATGAACTAAAACCTAAGCACTATGGTTAATTTTTAGGAAAATTTAAACTAATAAGGGAAACACATGATAAGACTAAGGTACAACTCCAGTGCTAACATCTGGCTCTCCATATGGGAGAAGCTCTCCTTGTGAGGCTTCAAGAACGTGTTGACCAGGTTCCTTTGACTGAAATTAAAATCTTCTAAAATTATAACTTGTTAAAATCAAACTAAACACTACATACCTGTACAAACCATTGGGTTGGAGTCTTATTAAACAAAATCTGAAAACTTAATGGTATATACAATGAAATTTGGTCACCCATGACCTTAGTATGTGTAAAAATGTTTTAGAGAAGGACCATTGACCGGGATTTCAATTTCTTCGCCCTCCAAATTTTGCAACACAAAAGTATTGTTTTGCAAAATATTTGTAATTTTGAAAGGTCCAAACCATAAATTATCAAATTTTCCATGCTTACCTTTTTCATATTTGCATGCATCCCATATGAGTACCATATCACCCATTAGGAAAGTATCTTCTTTAACTTTTCTCTCAAATCTTTCTTTGACCTTCCTCTTATAATCCTATGCTTTTTTCACTAATGCTTCTCTTTCATGTTGTAATTCAACTATCTGAAAAATCCTCCTTTGAATTTCATTTGGTTCTTCTTCAATGCCCTACATGAACTTTATTATTGGAAAACTTAGCTGAACAGGAAATACAACATCATTACCATAAACAAGCTGGAAGGAGATGTGTCAATGGCCTTTTTGGTAGTTACTTGATATGCCCAAAGAGCATATTTTAGAATAGTGTCCCAAGCCTTTTTTCTTTTGAAATAACATATTTTTAATGTTGTTAATAATATTCTTATTTTTGGATTATGCTAGCCCATTACCTTGAGGGTAATAGGGTGTAAAATGTTTCAATATGATGCCCTTTATTTCACATAAATTTGTCATAGCTTTAGAATTAAAAGCTTGAGAATTATCAGTCACTAATTACTTCGACACCCAAATCTACTTAAAAAAAATTCTTGAAGAAAATTGATAATGACTGTATCAGTTTCCCTTCTGGTGGGTATTACTTCTACCCAATTGGTAAATAAATCAGTAGATGTTAAAATCCACTTATGTTTCCCACTTGAGGGAGGATTAATCTCACCTATAAAATCTAAACCCCATTGTTGAAATGGAGCATTAATTGCAATGGATTTTAAAGGCAAAGATTGAATCTTTTGCTTATTGACAAATTTTTGACATTGTATGCAAACTTTTACTTGGGCATAAACATCTGAAAACAAGGTAGGCCAATAATAGACTGATCTAAGGATCTTAAATGTTGTAGCTTTCCAATATTTATGACCTCCACATGAACCTTCATCTAACTCTGTAGTAATTGAATCAGTTTCAGCCCTATCCAAACATTTAAGCAGCATTCCACCACGGTCTCTCTAATACAATTTTGATCAATTAAAACATACTTGAATTCTATGGATGATTGTTTATAGGGTTTGATTATATACTTAAGAAGCACCTTCTTGAAGGTTTTATTACAATTTTGGAGGACAAATTTGTGCTAGTGACATTGACAATGACAGTGATAGTGGCATTAAAAGTGACAATGTGAAGATAGTGATAGTGGCATTAACAGTGAAAATGTGAAGACAGTGATAGTGATAGATTGATACTCTTACTCATATCAGGGTGGTAAGACGGTTCTAGGGTGAGGCCTCTACAGGTTGGATCATGTGCTTTAAGGAATGGGTGCTTCCTTCCAGTTGCAGCTAGTAAAGCTAGGGGTTTGTAGCCTCCTTCTAGTAGGTGATAGAGAAATCAAGGAATGGGTGATTCCTTTTAGTGGGTGTTGGTAAATCAATTAAACTTAATATTTGTATTATATAAGAAAACAATTCCATGGTTTTCTTCCATTTGGGTTTCCACGTAAAATATCTTTTGTATTGTGTATGGTTTATGTGATGATGAATGTCATTATTAATGGTTAGTATTTACTTGTTATATTTGAAGTTTAAAATGGGAAAAATTGCTCAATACTGATTCACCCCCTGTCCCCTCTCAATATATATTAATAAATATTTTTATCGTTTTTCACCAAGGCAAAAACATGCTTCTTGTTATTCACAAGAATCAAAGAAAGAATTAGTAAAAAAATCGATGGCTCTCCAAACCCTAGTGTCGTGAACCCTAGGCATGCATGTCACTTCCATTTCTCCCTTCTTAGTCGTTGTGTCCCCTTGTGGCCTTGGATCAGATGCAAACCTCTAGCTATGAGTCTTCTCCTACAAATGTCCAAGACTAGGCGGGTCCTAAAAATATTAGCTACTTGTTTCCTTCAATTCGTTTGATTAGGATGCCATATCCCCAGATGCCTCTTATCCAATCTACTCGATTCTTGTCGATCCTTCCTCTATGGGTTCCAGGAACATGCAACACTTGGGGAGAACATAATTTTGAAGGCATAGGGTTTTCCCTTTTTTGTCTCCTCCTAGGTTCTACCCGATGTTTTCACATGGGCCCTTCAGGTCCTGTCACTCTAAATATTTCCAAAATCTAGGCATTGACCGAGATTTATAAAGGCTACCTACACCTTATTTTCTAGGGATGGTATATTCAAGTGAAATCTTTGTTAGGGGAGTGTGGTATTGCCAAATATGTAACCATATTTATCATTTTTAGACTGTGGGGTGGAAAGGAGGGTTCATCGGCGTCTACCTGCTTCAAGTGTCACTCTTTCAAAGAAGTCGTGAAGACTAAAGGACCTGAAGCCGTGATATTGAATCCAAAGGTGCCATCGAGGTCAACCTACATAGTCGAGCATTTGGTGGAGACACCTACAACAAAACTGGAAGACTCCCGTGCCATTATTAGTGGATACAACTTTAGCAAAACGACCCTCATTAGCATATTCAACAAGCTTTGTTCCTATGCTTTTGGACTAAAGGAGTGGAAAACTAAAGCTTGAGCGGTAGATCATGATCGTTTTTTGTACTCCAAGGGGGTCTTCATTATCTGCTTCTCAATTAAAGAAGACTGGGACCAAGTCATTGAAGAAGGGTCATGGTTCTAGGGAAACTCAGGTATGTCTATGTAGATATGGTTCCCTTATTTCAATCCTTTTTCTGTCTCGTCTATGGTTATACCAGTCTGGGTTAGACTCTTGAATCTCCCCTTACACCTTTGGTATCTAGAATATTTGGCTACCATTGCCAAATCTTGAAGCAATTTTTTCAAGAGTGATAATGAGAGAAACTCCAAAGGCTTATCCACTTTTGCTTGCATCTGCATCGAGTTAGATATTAGAAGGGGGATTCCTGACAAAATATTTATCGATTCGAGCGGTACTAATCCCCACCTGCATCTAATTGATTATGAAAACACATCCTTTATATGTAGATCTTGTCATCAAACTGGGAACCTATAGGAGGCTTGTCCTATATCCCCAATTCTTGCCATGAAAACAAGGCTTGAAGGATCACACGATGGTAAGAATTGCAAGAGTAACTCAACATCTCATATGGGGGGCATTCTTTAGGTAAATGGCATCCCTGTGCTCCATTGTATCCACAACCTTCTTCGGGGTCTATGCATCCCCTAGTGTCAGAATTGTCGCTAGCTATTCCAAAAAATCCCTTTGTTCTGAATGAGGGGAATGACATAGTTACGGCACCACTCTCGGGTGGCCTGAAACACCCCCATGAATCTAACAGTTTAGATAGTGATAAGGAAACACACTTCGATTATATGCATAAAGTCTCTTAAACATCTTTGCATCGGTTGGCCATAGCCTCTAAATCATATGTCCCTAAAATTCATTAGGGTGGATTGATGTTTGAAAGAAGAAAAAAGATGGTTTAGAGTGGTGATGGTTAGTTGGATTAATTGTTTGTGATGGATAGGTTGTTTTTATTGGCTTCGGGGACATCCAAACGGATTTTCTATGTATAAATATGTACTTATCTCATTTATTAATAGAAAGTTTCTGATCTAACTTAGAAAAAAAAAGAATCAAAGAAAGAATTAAGCTATTACATATTTGTTTCATCAAAATTATATTATTTACTAATGCTCATAGAACAACAACAATCCAAAAAAAGTGAAAAGTTGTTAACCCCACTGTAAGAATATCGTCTATAAGAAAAGATAATAAAAAAAATAAAGGTACTACATATCCCAAAAGGCCATAAAATTAGACAATCATCCACATATGACTAATATCATCTTCAATATAAGGGAAAAGAGCCCCTATAACAAACTACATTGTCCTTGAGTTCCTCAAAATAAATAAGAGCTTCAACCTAGACAATAACCTTCTTGGAGAATCCATCTGCCACTGTATTCAATTCCTGGAAGAAATGTTTGAAAGAAAGAATGGTAAAAGAATAAATAAGAATTTTATCCTTTGACACCATTATTCCAGAGAAACCACATGTAGCTCAAAACATATAGATGCTTAATCTAATATCACTACTGAATCACTAAGAACTTGGATAGAAACAAGACCAATATTAGAAGCAAAACTTTATAAGCCCCATAACGCCAAAATTTATGCTCTCGTATTGGTACCAACTCCACAACCCATCCAAAGATGAAAACTGTGTGTATTGCTTAGTTTTAAATGCATTCCTCCTCCTCATTGTCCCCTTTGTGCAACCCCATCAAGGTATCCCACAACTATCTCATCAAACAAAGAAGGATCAAGAATATACCTCTATCTTTTTTTGTTTTCTTCCCTAAAGTACTCTCTGAAGAAACCTATGATTTTTCTACAGGCCACTGTAAAATTATGTGTCCTATTATAAAAAATTGTATAATTCCAAGATTACCATACCCCCCAACAAAAAACCACATAAAGTTCTTCATATTTCTCCACAATTTATACCATTTCTCCAAATTTTCTACTAAAGAAGAGGTCCCCCAATCATTAGACATCTACAAACAATGTGTTATCTCCTTCCACACCCTTTTATAAAATGACCAATAAACAAATAAATGATTTACATATTCACCACTAGATAGACAAAGGTTACAAAAGTTTAGGTCGCTCCTACCTCTTCTTATTAAGTTATCCCAAGTCAAAATCCTATTTTCTAATCAGAGCCATAGAAAAAAAATTAATTTAAAAGGTAAGTTCCATTTCCAAATTCTCTTATACCACTAGTTCCCCACAACTCAGAACAAACAGAAGAAATAACATCATAAACATATTTGGCACTAACCTCACCATTAGCTTTATTATAGGACCACACTAGCTCATCATCACCTTCACATAACCCGACACCTACTTGATTTAATCCATCTATATATGAATTCCATTCAACTACCATATTCCCCTCTAAGCCCATATCTTTTGTTAATAACCAATAGGAAGAAGTAACGTCCAACCAATAAGGTCTTCTCGTGTGTTCTAGAAATTTGAAACCATTTACTGAAAAGAAAGAAATAAGAGCAAGAGAAATTTTATAAGCGTAATCTACCCCAATTAAAGATCAATCCCAAAAAACTTGTTTTCCATTTCCAATCCTCTAGGATAACCAACTTCCCAACCAAGGAAAACACTTGACAAATCCTCTCTAGAAATTCGAGACATTACAAATGGGTTTCTTTTGTGTTATGATCCAGTCCACTGTTGAATACCTTTTAAAAATATTTTGCTTTAAGGATATCACTCCAAATTCAAATGCCAAATAATCCTGTCCAGAATATTTTTAGACTCATAGCAAGGCTAACCCAATAAATGTTGGTTATGCCCCACCCTCCCAAATTCTTTGGAAGTGAGAGTTTCTCCCATCTAGCCAAATGTATCTTCTTTCTATTAGAATTCCCCAACCATAAGAAATTAATTATCATTCTATTCCTCAAGGTTTGCAAAATAGGGACAAGGACCTTAGCCAAAGACATCCAATAAACTAGGATTCCACCAATACAGATTTGACTAAGATTAGTCCACTCGTAGAGAAAGCCATCTATAGCACCAACTGCCAAACCTTTTTTCCACTTTTCTAACTAACCACAACCAATCAATTGTCAAGTAATTAATAGGCTTTAGAAAATACCCAAGATATTTATCTCATTCACAATAGACTTGGATCTAAAAGTAAACAATGATTTGATCTACTCAAATATATCCTCATCTACTTCATTTCTTGGAAAGCTTGATTTATTGGTAATTACTTCCATTCCAAATGCTTCACAAAACAATGTTATAATGTCTAAAAAGGAATTCCAATATTCCACGGAACAATTACAAAACAACAGCACATCATCAACAAATAGAATATGGGTAATACAATGTGTAGCAGTGATTTTTACCCCAGTGAGGCTACTACCCTCCCTCTTTCTATTCTCAATTATTTTTATTAAACCCTCTACCACAAGGATAAAAAGTAAATGAGATAACAGAAAACCCTATCTGAGCCACATCTAACCCCCTAGATCTCTTGAAAAAATCTAAAGAGGAGCCATTTACCAAGACTGTAAAACATACAGAGGTTATACAAGGCATAATACAGCCAGTGACCTCAAGTGGAATACCAATATGAAGAAGTATCAATCTCAGAAAAACCCAATTCCCCCTATCATTGGCCTTTACTAAATCCATTTTGAGATTCATTACATCTAATTTCTTTCTCTTAACAGCATGCAAACACTCGTGAGTGACCCCAATTGCATCCAAAGTTTGTCTATTGGCAAGAAAACCAAGTTATTCTTTTAACATCACTTCAACTAATTTAGGCTTGATTATGATAGAAATAACTTTTGTGATGATCTTATAAATCATATTGCAAAGAAATGTAGGCATGTAATCATTAAAAGACTCATGCTTGACACTATTAGGAATTAAGGCAATAAAAGTAGAGTTTAGAGAACCTATAACTTTTCCCTGAATCCTAGATTCTTCAACCACCTTTAGAATAACTTGTCCCATCAACTAAAAAAAAAAATCAATAATCCATTCATTTGGTCCGAGACTTTTTGCTTGAGAAAATTGCTTTAAAACCTCTTCAATTTCCTTCCCAATCAATTCCCCTTCTTTGGTGGGGAAAAACTTGGGATAATGTCTGACCACTTTAAATTAAGAAACAATATTTAATCTGCCAGGATCCCTAAAATTATTTGAAAAATGTTCCATTGTTTCCTTTTCCATATCCTCTTGTGAATTCACCACCCTCCCCTGAGTATATTTTATATCCCATATAGAATTATTAATTCTTCTATGATTTTAAAATTTGTGAAATAATTTAATATTATTACCCCCCTGGGATAACCAGATAGCCCTAATATTCAATCTCCATGTTTCTTCCTTGGTCTTCAATCATTTTTCCTTTCTTGCCTCCAAATTCACAAGAATCTCCTTTTCCTCCATAGAAAATATGCCAGACAAATTACAAGCATAAATTAAATCCAAATCCTCTTCAAGCAAAACCAATTCTTTTTTTAACCAAAATATCTTATCCTTTTTCCAATGGACCACTATCCTTTTAAGTCTTCTTAACTTCTCCACCAATCTACACATAATTGAATCATCCTCTTCTATCTCAAGTTTATTCCAATTTTCTCTTACCAAAGAAAGGAAATCCTCTTCCTCAAGCCAACTATGGTTAAATTTAAAGGGATAATAATGTTTAACATGATCCATCTCTATTTGTAAACATATTGACATATGATCCGAAATGCCAAAATTCACAAACCAAGACCTAAATCTACCCGCAAATTCAACAAATCCTTTAGCAATAAAAAAATGTATCTAACATCTTGCCCACACCAGCAACACCAATCCTCCCATTCCTCTAAGTTGGGGAAAACTTTGAAGGCATGACATCCAAAAATTTTGAATCCTAGAAAACATGCGTATAGAATCTGACAGAGGGTCTAATCTAGGACTGTTTCCCTAGACTTCATAGACTGACATCGTCAAATTTACATCCCCCCCCCCAATATAAGAATATCCACCAGCATCCACATGTTCCTAGAACTACTGACAACTCGAGTAGGGACAATAACATTTTTTTATCCTAAGCATATGATCCAAAGCCCTAATCTTCCCTTCAAGCAAAATCCATGCACAAGAAATGTAGGGCTTTAAATCAACCACTAAGGGATTCCACATTGCAAGTAATCCCCCTGACAAACCATTGGCATCCACAAAGAAAACCTCCAAACTACAAAATCTTTTAAAAAAATTCACAAGCTTTAGACCCCACAAACACCATCTATTGAATCAAAACTATATCCGGCTTTATTAACACAAAAATTGTTTTGAGGGCTAGTAACTTGGGATCACCTCCAAATCCCCTAGTTGAAAGAACTCAAAATCGTGATTTACCGGACACTAAGGGCTCAAAATCTCTAAGAGCCCTTTGTTCAGAAACATCAACAAAAGGATAAATGGATAAGTTAACACCATCTAGTTTAACTGAGAGAGCGATATATTCATTATAGGAATCCCCCCCATCACCCAAGTTCAAAATATTCTTGACCACTTTATCCTTTATCCCAACAGAAGCCATTTGACATTAATAATTTGTCATCCATAAAAAAATGAATTTCCCCACCAAGTTCACAACATCCACAAACACATTTGTCCAAAGTTGTAGAGGGAAACCTAGTAGCAACATCCACAAATGTTTTTTCAAAATTGATTCTTTTAGCAGAGTAAGGTAGGATGCCAATGGCCAAGAACTATAGAGCCTTTACCAACCACCCAGGATCTCTCAAGAATCAATTGCACATGTTCTTCTGACAATAGTCGAACAAGGGTTTCCAAACTTCTAAAATCCACTTAAATATCTCAACTCTTGACAAAGAATATACTTGAGCCTCCCAACCAATGCCCTTAAGGCCATACTTTCAATTTTGTCCATATTCATATCTTTACCCAACACTGTGTTAGTTACCTGTCATTACCTTAGAGGCCTTCAGGGATATCTTAGACTTCGCTCTCAGACTATATAACTTTTTCATTTTGTTAGCTAATAAACCAAGCATTCCCTTAACCTTGAAAATCACCCCCCCATTGTTACAATCTGTTGAAAACCCATGACCACCCAGGTGCAAAGGTTTAAACCCGCTCGAAGAGATTTCACGAACCAAACGAGGATCAGTAAGTAAAGGGTTTTTTTGTCCCAAAAAACCTTCATTTACACTTGGCGTGGTAAAAGTAGTATTATACCGTAGAGGTTTATACACTTTACCAACTTTATTAAGTTGAAAGGACCCTTTTTTTTCAAAACTTCCCACCAACAACGTAGAAGTGACCTCCCTTCCACATCGTATCTCTTGATCAATTTTAAAACACCACCTACAAAGATTTCCAAGTCATCATCATACCAAGGTGTTGGGGCCTGGAAATTCGCAGGCGACAACAGTAAGGGATTCTCCCCAATCAACGTTCCCAACTAGCCCGTTGACTGTTTGGTATAGGGAATCCGTCTGGTTTTACGGTCCGGCTACCGTAGGTCAAAGTAACAGCAAGGGTTTTACCGGTTGCGGCCCGGTCCACCGGAATTTGTATTTTTGACTTAAATATGAAATACAAACATCTAACTAATTATGCAGGGTGGTGAAGGATGCAAGGAGCCTTCACAATGTGATGCACAGGTTCTTACCTCTCGTCTTAGGCTCACCATGCATCTGAATCACACATGCTGAAATGAGAAAAGATGACTACCTATCTATATTCCTACCCATCTATCTATTCTATCCTATCCCCGGGGAGCCAACTTGTAATTAACATATATGAGTAATGTGGATGCGCACGCATAATAAAAGGCAATTACAGATAGCTGACATTAACTTTTACACGCACAAACAGCGAAAGATATTTCACAACCAGATAGCCAATTGTTTATGATAAGCATACATTACTCATGGTGGAAATTTCGTAAAATAAATCAGAAATCATTAAACAAAGACATAGGTCATAAAGTTAGAATGATCTCACAATTCATGGATACAATGCTGAAAAACAAAGTAGTTCATCTTTCGACTATCCATGGCAACACATTTGAAATCCCACCAATCTTCTTTCAACAGGCAAACTGTAATATTTTATTGCAAAAGGAAGTAGTTCTTCTTACAATAACCTTCCAGTCTTACTGGGGAAAAAAGCCCCTTTTGCTTCTATGCTTCCTACTTTTATACAAAAGGTCAAAATGGTTGGGTTGCCCAAAGTGACCTTTGGGCTTCCCAACCTTTTGCTTTCCCAACGCTTCATTTCTCAAAACTTTTACAAAAATATTACATTAATAAAAAGTTGACCGGTCCTCTATGAGGAGGATCCTGCTTGGTTTTCAAAGAATTTTTTCCACGCTACTGCTTCAGCAGCGAGGCCTTCAAAAGCGCATGGCTCTAGGAACTGGATGTTAATTTCAAACTTGTCAACTTGGTTCCTGATGGCCTCGATCCTTGCTGGGCTCAACCGAAGCTGGTCTTCTAGAACCTGTATGCTCACGGCTACGTGACCCACTTCGTTCTTCAGTACTATGGCATCAATGGATTGAATCTGCTGCGTCCTGGCCTCTGCATCTTGATGCCCTTTCTGCAATATGTCCACAAAGGTTTCATGATCCGGGAACTCTTCAAACCTAAGCTCAGCCTCTGTCTAGCAGCGGTTATATGCATTAAGGAATCTTTTAAAATATTCTGAGCATGCTACCTGTGTCCTTCGGACAGCCTTCTTAAAGTCTTCAGCAGTGCTAATGGAAAACTCTACTAGCCTGTGATCTTTCCTGAGGGTTTGACGATCTTTGGCTGGTAGCTCTACTGGAATCTCGGCATCATCTTCTGGTCTTGCCATTCTGGCGTTTAAGACCTCGAGAACATCTTGGGACCTGTCTACGAAATAGGAGGAAGTTTCTATGATCTCCTCTAACCTGCTGTCCATCTGAAGAACTTTGCATCTTTCTTCTTCTAGAGCAGTCTGCAGCTCCATCATTTTAGCCTTTTGCGCTAGGATATATTCTTTAAATGGCTGCAGATCGACTTGTTGTTCCTTTGCTGTCTCCAGTTCCGCAGTCAGAGAAGCCAGTTGTTCTTTCAGTTCTTGGGTGTATGCAGTATTGGACTCATAGATAATATACTGCTACGCCTCTAGGTCTTCCACCTTTGCCCTCAATTGTTCATTTTCATTCTTCAGATCTTGAACTTCCTATTGCGCATTTTCTAGAGCCTCTTGTGTTGTTTCCTTGGCTTGTGCCTCTACCTGGAGGGCATGGATTTCACCCTTTGTGGATTCCATTTCCCTTAGCACGTGTTCATACTTCCTCTTAAGTCTGCTACCCTCTCCTCTTTCTGTCTCAGTGTGTCTTTTAGCTGAGCAGTGGTCTTCTTAGCTGACTCTAATTCAATCATCACCTTCTTTATGTTATCAGCAGAGGCATCAATTAGTGCAGCCCCAGCTGTTATCGTGAGCATAGGATCTTTGTCTGTCCCTAGCATGACTACAGTATCTGTGACCATCTTCCCTGATAGATCCTTCGCCTCCACCTTCTTTTCCGTCCTCCTCATTATTCTTTTAGTGGTCCTGTCATAGTATACAGTACTAAAATCAGGGACTTCTTCCCCCTTCTTCTGGACGAAAGGCACTATTTGGAGCATAGGGGTTACAGGAGTGCTAGCAGTTGGTACTTGAAGGATTTGCACCTCAGGGTTTTCCTCTTCCTGACTCTGCCCTGTTGGTGTTTCATAGGCTGACTGTTGTGCTAACTTTATCTTTTCAGCCTCCTGCCCTTGGAGCTCTTCATTTAGTTTTCTCTATGCTTCTTCGGCTGCTTGCCTAGCTGCCTCTTCTGTTTCCATGGCTGCTTCTTTTGCTAGTTCAGCTGCTTCCTGGACAGCTTTCCTTTTCTCTTCTTCTCCCTTCTGCAGCCACTCTGCGGCCTCATTTTCCAGCCTCTGAGCTTCCTCCCTTATCCTTTTGGCTGCTTCTTCAACTCTGGCTTGTTCAGCTTTGGCCTGCTCTACCCCTTTTCCACCTTTGGTGGGGTTCTTTGGTTTGAATCTTCTGCTGAGTGCCGTCATGTTTGGAGCTCTCCGAAAAACATATTCATCCTTATCATAATGATGGGTATATTCAAAAAACACTTTATGCTTCTTGCAATGCTCAGCCACTTTACCATGAGTGTCATTGCGCCGGAAAGGCATCTCCCCAAAATGGAACTTCCCTAGTTCTTCTATGAATTCGGCAGCTTGATGGCGGATTTCTCTATGTTGGCATAAATGGGCTCCTCTTCGAGACCCATGTCTGGGACTTCCCTACGGGAAATCAATCTGTATATCTCATCCCATTTATACTCAGGCTCAACACCCGAGACATATTGGGTGTCCTCATATATATATTCTGTCTGTGTGATGACCTCTATTGCTGATTGTTCTTCGACCATAGGGGCCTTCTTTTTCTGCCTTTTGGACATTGTAAGTTCTTCCTGCCATGTATAACATTATGACATTAAGCAATTCGAATTTGCGAACATTGTGCAACAGTTTCTTCTTTCTCAAGTGTATCATGACTGTAATGAAATTAAGACATAAGCCCTTCAAGCCGAAGAATTGAACTAGTATGCAATACAGTGGTTTGTAAGCTGCATATACAGGCATTCTTTCCCTATCCCAGGCACACTTGAGGCCGGGGAAAGGCTGGTTGCATAGTATGCAGTCTATCAAAATGGAACTCATATAGAATTCAGATTTATTCCCGGCTTCTCCTCCTCCCAAGGCTGCAGCTACGCAAGAAGAGAGACTACTTGATACGAGGCTGGCCCAGTTGAAGATTGTTCCTTGGGTCGCCACATGGAACATAATGGGGACCCATTCAAATTTGAAAAGTCTGCCACTGGC
>LPNX011102129.1:242260-271610 GCA_001517045.1 Pseudotsuga menziesii | reverse complement strand
TTAAATCTACACCATTATGTGACATGCCATTTTCCCAAGATAGCAATACATTGAAGCAAAATATGCACATCATATGCAGAGTGCCATTTAAAGTGAAAGCAAGCCTAGAAACCAATGCATGTATGCACAACCCAAGCATGCCCTGATTATCAGAACTACTAGCATAAACAGACTCAGTCCTGGGCAATATAATGAGCAATGTCCTTCTGATGTATGATACTAAAACTTGATCAATCATCATTGGGCTGTCATTAAATCTACATTATTTCACAGTATGCCACTTCTCTCATGAAAATAACTCATAAAGCATAAGTATGAATCTTAAACGCAAGGTGCAAATGTAACTGTTCACAATTCAAATATTTCGATGACATTGCTTTATCAAGGATAAAGACTGCAATAGCCTATGCGGCTCGCGGAAAAGTAGTTACATCGGTGCGGCTAGATACTGCGGGCATCAACAACAATTTTTTGCACACGGCGCTCCCACCAGTGCCAACATCCATGCTACCTCCAAATCGTAAACAATATAGCGGCACAACCCTAGGGTTTCAGACAGCCAAAAACGACGGACTGCGCGGGATGGCGTGGGCAGAGGTTGGGGTTCGAAACCTGGTAAACGGGAAAATCAATAGCGGAGGAAACATTCGATCACAAGAAAACCACCGTAAAACCTCTCCATGGGCCTCATTATTACAAAGGAAAAACCAGGTGCAGGCGGCATAATGGCCGCCTGCACCACGCCTTCATCCACTGTGCGCGGGGCGAACCAAAACGGCCGAGGTCAAAAGATACTACGCGGGCTGTATAAAGGAAAAACGACTCCCCCCCCTCTAACCGCAAACTGCTATCCCAACCGGCAATTTTCAAAATGTAGGCGCAACATGCAAGGGGAAACGACTATGGCAACCCTAGCCGCGGGTGAAAACTCCGTATGTGAGCGAAAAAGGGACTACGGGGACATAATCCTGGCAATACCCCGACCGCAGCAAAAATCACCCAATCAAAACATTGAAAAGCACGAGGTAGGGTGGTAAAGATCCTACCTGGCAGTGATGCGCAGCTGATGAGGCGACAACGGTTGAGCTTCCAACCGACACCTGGACGCGGGTACAAGCACGGAGCTCCATAAGGTTCGCAGGGTCGACAGCACGGAGAGGATAACGACAGCTCGGGCGCAAAACAACAATAAAAAATCCAAACCCCTGCCCCCGAATATATAAAAGAGTCGCACGTGTGACGGGTCGTATCGGGCAGGGAACGAAAGTGAAATGGGCGGCGAGAATCCCAGACCTTCCGCAACGGCGGATAGTTCCCAGCATCAATTCACCCGCAACGGCGAATAGAGCGTGTAAACAAAAGATCGGGCGTCGGCGGGGACCTATATCGGAAGCCAAGAGCCCGGACTCCTCCGCAACGGCGGGCATGCATAACAAAACAACGTGCGTAACTCACATCGGCCACCCGGAGACTCTACATCGGAAAACCGAAACTCAGACCCGCCCGCAATGGCGGAGGGAACATAAGGTAAAGAGCTCCGATACATACGGATCGGCGAGGAAACGAAACCTTAGAACCCCCAAATGGTCCGCAACGGCGGAGACCAAACAATAACCGTCCGCAACGGCGGCCAAAGAGACACTCATCCTCTTCCGAATCTGAACAAAAGTCCACCCGCAACAGTGAAGAATCGTCAACCACCCACAACGGTGAAATACAAAGCAGGAAACCTCCGCAACGGCGGGAAGAACAAATGACCCAACTCCCGATGTAAAATGACTTCACAGATATGCAAAAAGCAACGATGAGCTTGATAATGGAAGGGATCATTTTAAAGCATTAAAGGAGCAAAACAGATCGATTGATATCAATTCAAAGTGCTGTAAAGCATTCCAAAAATCCATAGACCAAAAGTCACAAGACTGAAACCCGGAAGAAAACCAACTTATTCAAAGTAAAGGAGGGTCCTAAAAATTTTAGAATTTTGGGAAATTGTTGCAGGTGCAACACAAGGCAACGACTCTTCCTCCACCATCTTTGCTAACGTATAACCAGCTACCAAAAAGTACCAGACCCCACCAACTAGTTGTCTCCTCGTCTGCCTACAAAACCCTAAAATCCTCCATGCTCCTATTGAACTAATAAAATTTAATTCTTATGAAGGTTTTACTTACAACCCCATATCCTTCAAAATTTTAAATCCAAAAAAATTAGATCCAATAAATCTTCTTAACATTTATCCTTATCCAAAAAAACAACAAATATTCTAAATTTCCTATTTCAATGTTTAACTTATCCTTAAAATGGGATCCAACGAATCTTCTTAACATTTATCATTCTCAAAAAACAACAAACATTCTAAACTCCCCATTTCAATGTTTAACTTATCCACATATATATTTAGAACATCATTGGAATTTGAAAATATTATAATTAAATTAACATTTTAAAATACGATTGACGAATTCTAATATTTTTATGACATCATTAGAATTTAAAAATATTGTAATTAAAATATTATTTTAAAATAAGGAATGTTCTTTTATAAACCTATAAACTATGTCTCTTTTTAACGTTTGAACCCATGTGAAAAGACAAGTGGGTTAGTAAACAACCTTTGAACACCCCTCAATTCAAGCATTATGCTTATAAAAACTTTTGAACCTATATTAGAAGATAAGTGGGTAAGTGCAACAACCCTAGAGCGCATAGTTCAAAACCTACGGAGGAAATATTCCTTAGTTGAGGAGGAAATATTTAGTGAGTAGTTTATAATATGTTTGTTCTATAGTATAACAAAATCTATAATTTCAAATCTTATTGTAAACTTTATATTTGCTTACATCATTTAAATGTATCTCAGCCAGCCATGTGTAATGAAAGCTAAATAATTTAAATGTAATCAATATCGTTTAAATGTGTGTATCCAAATCATTTATGTAATGTTTTGAAATGGTTTATTAAAAATGTTGTTTTCCCCTTGCCACTATTATATCCCACCAACATTTTCTAATATCCCACCAATATTACATAAGGTTGTCGGTGTGTAGGTGAGATTCTTCATTAATAAGGATAATATCATAATCTCATTACGTTCATTTTGTTGGTAGTATATAATTTAATTTGTGAAAAAAATGATATTTTTATTAAAAATTAAAATATTTTAGGTCATACATGTTAATTTGTGAAAAGTTTAGTGGATTAGTTTAAGTGGTTAAATGGTTGTAAGTTGTGAGCACAAGGTTTTAAGGCCAAATTTTTGAGTGGCTATACATTGATATATAATGACCTCACTTGATGTCCCCATCAGTAATCAGAGCGAGGAGTGAGGCCCCTTTGTATAAGCCCCCCGTGAAAAGTAAAATTATTATTCAGAAAATATTAATTAGTTTGAACTTAGTAGACATTAAGATTGAGGTAGAAAGTCATTATCACAATACCATAAGTTTTATCATGTTTTTAAGTTATGTACTATATAATATATAAATAATGTATATTTTGATAATGATATTATCTCTTATATTGTGAAGGAAACTATTCGCTATCTCTACACTATGCAATAGGATTTTGTGAGCCCTAAGGTTAACTTGGTTTATTAAAAACTTCTTACTAAGGCATAATGCCCAAGGATGTCGTGAGATCTATTCTCATTGAGTTATGTAAAGCTAACATTTGCTATTTTAATTGGTAGTTAATATTGCTTTCCATTTGAAAAACTAGGAAGAGAGGGGATTTTCGATGTGTTGGCAAAATATTAACTTTCTTATTCTAAGCAAATGTGAAAAGTAAGAGGAATTTATTTCTTTGGAAAAAATAGGGTCTTGTAATTATCCACACATAAACAAGGAATATAATGATTGCTTAAGACAATTTGGTTATCATTTCTAATTCATATTATATGTGGACCTTCTAAGAACTTAAGGTGCAATTTCAATATTAAAGCAAAAGGTGAATGCCATAAAAATATGAAAATGTTGGAATTTAACCTTATGAGAACATATTTGCACTCATAGAACTTAAACCCTACAAATATCTCTGAAAATTTATTAAACAAATATTATTTGCATAAACCAAAATGTTGAACGAAAGATCCAAGAGTGTAGACACTACATATAAAGAGATCATATCAGTATAGAAATAAAGATCTAAAACATATAAGAAAAGAGAGTGAAAATTCATATATAAATGTTGAATTAGCTCAGTCCCAACCCAACTTTAAGTAGAGTATAAATTAGATTTGGATATTAGATTATCATGCTCAATCAACTCACCACTAACCTAGTTGTAAATAGAAATCAGATTAACATAATTAATATGCACTGGCAGTCACATATCTTTCTATTACAATAGAAAATAAGCTAGCAATGCAAAATCAACCAATTTATCACCTACTCATAAAGCAAAACACTAAGTAGAACACCCTAGCTATCACAAAGCACTAGTATTTACCCTAATTGTCGTATACATAAGTAATTTTTCCTTCTTTCCCTATTATAGAATAAGAGAGAAGGCTACAAAGTAAAATACCTAGACTAGGTCCACCTTACATAATGGGTCCACAACTAGAGTGATCCACTTTCACAAGGTCTAATTCAGCCCTAAACAATTAATGCACTTGACAACTTATGCCAAGCATGCGTATACAAGTAAGTAACTCAAGTAGTGTGCCCCACATGTGTTGAGCACCCATTATGCATTTTTTTATGCAATGAGTGCACCCTCCTAGACCAAGTAACTCCAACTATTAAAAAAATATGAAAAGGGGCTGTGAAAATACTCACCCTCATGGGACTCCCTCTGACCAATTTGTCTCTCTCACAATATAAGTCAAACACTATCCTAGTAATAGGTAAAGTAGCACTCTTTATTTGCTATCACATCAAGCTCCTTCCTCAACATCTCAAACTTCCTATATGCTAGGCAGTTTATTAGAATTTTGGCCACTTGTGCATTTGAAGGAATGTAAACTAGTACCATTTCTTTGTTCTAAATTGCCATTCGACTAGAATAGTTCATCACAACAAATATTACAAGTTTATGCAAGGTTTTTCTTAAGATTAAGATTTAATATTACTATCTTAGAGCATAAAACGTTGCAATAAGATGAGACTAGGATAAAAGAAGATAAAACATATACCAAACCATCCACACAATGAATAAAAGATGTACCCTAGGATACCCAATATGGGAAAACCCACCCAGAAGATGAGGACTAAGACTTGCTCTTTCCTTTTCATATATGAAATGCAAATACACAGAAAGTTCAACTCACTATGGAGTAATCATTGACATTGTAGCCTTTATGGATGCCAACATGGTCTCCCACTTCTTTTGTTCTTCTTGTCGACTATGAAACATTAATCAATACAACAAGAATGGAATCCCTTCCTTTATGAGCAGCCCAATATTTAACATGTCCTAATGCTTTTCTACGAATAGGGTTAGGTTTTTTACATGCATTAACCCTCAATTAGGGTTAGGGATTTACACCCTTTAGAATATTCTACAATGTACACACATGATTAACTCCACATGTGTGAGTAATGAGAGCTAACTTGGCATCCACTTGATACCATGGTGGTTAAAAGCATGGGTCAACATGTAGGAGGAATAAATTCCTCATATGAACTCTAATTGAGGTGTTATTTATTCCATTGAAAATATCTCCATATATAGAACAATATTAAGAGGTTGGGAACTATTCCATAAATTATTGACCCCAAAAAACTATCATTTTGTGTCGAATGGACCCTGGAAGTTTCAGGACACTAAGAATAACTAAAGCAACTATTAAAATTTCACATTTGCATAAACCAAAACATGAAAGGTTCAACATTGTGAGCATCACATATCAAGATGTTAGATCATTATAAAAATGAACAATCAATAGATATAAGAAAAAAGGACAGTGGAAAATCATATTTGAATAATAAATCAACTCAACAACATCCCAACATTAAATAGAATATAGATCAGAACTAAAAATCATATTATCATGCGAAATCAACTCAACATTATCCTAGTGAAAACAAATTTGCATACTTAGCATCCTTGCACAACCACATATATTTATTATCACAAAGAAAAGATTATATAAACCAAAATCATCTTCTCCCAAGCTTACAGTGTAAAACTAACTAGCTTACCTTTAGCTCATAAAGCAAAATTATTTAACCAGAACACCCGAGCTATCATAAGACACCAGTCTTTACTCTAACTCTCATATGTGTAAGTAATGTGCCCCTCCTTCCCTTTTGTATAATAAGAGAGAGGGTTGAAAGTAAAAGACTTAGACAACTAGGTCCACCTAAGATAATGGATCCACAAGTGGAGTGAGCCACTTTGACAAGGTCCATTATAGGCATAACTAAACCTGTGTAAACCATGCTTCTCCAAGTAACTAACTCAAGCAATACACCCAATAGGTGTCGATCAGTTAGTACAAAAAAAATATCCAACAAATTCAAGAGTGCGCCTTCCTTATCCCAATTAACTAATCCTGTTAAACTTATATATATGAAAAGAGGCTGAGACAACTTGCCCTCATGAGACTCTCTCCCATTGATGCACCTATCTCACAAAAAGATTCAAGCACTATCCTAGAAATAGGTAAACTAAGAGTCCATGTTTGCAAAAGGAAAGTGTTTGCATCACATTAAGCTCCTCCCCCAACATCTCATACTTCCCATCTACTAGGAACTTCATCAGCCTTTTTCCCACCTATGCATTTGAAGGAATGTAAACCAATGGCATTTCCCCTTGCTAAATTGATATGTAAATTGTTGCAGGAATTCCACTAGAATAGTTCATCACAATAGATCCTAATTTCAAACTCTTCGTTATGTAGTGTTTTAGTTAAGATTAACATCTAATATTGCTAACTTAATGCACAAAACATTGTAATAAGCTAAGATTGAAATAAAATAAGCTAAAACAAATGGTACACCAACCATGCAATGAACGCAAGATGTACCTTATGAAAACCAATATGGAAAAACCCAACTAGAAGGTGAGGACCATGCCTTGCTCTTTTATTTGCATATATGATATGCAAATACAAAAAAAAAGGTGAACTTACTATAGAGTTTCCATTGACATTGTTGTTTGTATGGTTACTCTAGGATCTCCCACTACCTTTTTTCTGATATCCCACCCCCTTGCATTGCTCAGCTATGGAACAATAATAAATACAACAAAAATGGAACCCCTTCCTTTACTAGTAGCCTAATGTTTAACATGCCATGATATTTGTCTAGGGTTATGATTAGGGTTTTTGTATGCCTTAATTATTTATTAGGGTAAGGGTTTCTTACCCTCTATAATATTGTTGAAAGTCCACATGTGACTAGATTCATGTGTGTGAATAATAGGAGCTAATGCGACATCCACTTAGCACCGTGGTGGCTAATAGCATGGGTCAACTTGTGGGAGGCATAACTTCCTCATATGAACTTTGATTCAGGTGGTCTTTATGTTGTTGGAAAACTCTCAATGTATAGAGCAATGTCAACAACTTGAAGACTATGTGTATAAATTTTTGAAGACAAAACACAACCATTTAGTGATCCAAATGGGTTGTATAAGTTTTAGAACATCGAATCACTAGGACTTGCCCTAAAAATGGACCTTGAAAATCAATAGGTCCAATGTTTCAGTCGCAAAGCACCAAAATAGATGACAAACTATATAGTGATTCATTTTGGATCATACCTCCTGTTTTGGGAGGATTTTTATCCCAAAAATATTTTATTGAATGGGATGAGGAAATTTCTCCTCTACCTTCTCCTTAGATTATAATTTGTCCTTGTCTAGATTTGTCCTTTCTACCAATAAGTTCATTATGCACTCTTCTAATTGTTTTGGAATTCTTCTATAAAATTGTATCCTCTATCAAATATCCCTAATTTTCTAGTGCTTAGTTCTCTAAGGTAGGTAAGACTTTCCCACATTTTCCTAATCTAACATGGAAGGTTCATAGAGTTTAAACTTTTCCACATTCACTACTGGGTAAATGAAAATACATGGAGGTAGATTGAATCGATTGGAATTATCATATACCTACTCCAACACTTTAAAAGAACCATACCATATAGCCTTGATCTTCTTACGAGGGCTTTCTATCCTTTCATTTTGTAGATGCAACTAGACTTGATTTCGTAATATGAATGTCTTCTCAATGTTTTGCTAGATATGCCAAGTATTGTACTTTTTTGTGTGAATTATTCAATGTATCATATACTTGTAAATGGATCTGCCTGATCTTATGGTGTGAAGTTCATAATTACCTAAAGCAATCTTGAAAAGGGGACTTACTAGTGAAAGTATGGACTATTATGTTATAAGATTGGTGAATATAAATCAAATTTGTGTCCTGGGTCATTGCATGCTTCTAATTGTAACCCTTCCAAAGTTGAACTAATGTCATGCTCACTACCTCTATCATCCCATATCTATGGGTTGAAAGTTTTATATCTCTTGAACTTGGCGTCCATATTCTACCAAAGTGTAGTGAAAAAGACATTGAGAAATCTAGTATCTCTATCTAAGGTGATGCTCCTTGGTAACATAAAATGCAACCAAACTTTTCAAATAACATGAGTATTGCATATTGTCCCTTGATATTATATCTACAAGTCATGAGAATGCACATCTTGATAAACATGTCCATTTCCACAATTAGATAGTCATGTCCCCACCTAGTTCTTGCAAGACCTCTCACAAAATCCATTGAGATGATCTCTTATGATTTAGTAGGTACAAGTAATGGATGGTATAAACCTTGCTTCCTATTATTGGCTTTGTTGGTACAATAAGGTATGTATCATGTGATAAATCAATGTACATCTTCTTGCACTTTGGGAAGATACACATACCTCTATAGGTTAGCCATCGATTTCCCATCATCAAATTTCCTTAAAACTTTGCGGGTGTGAGCCTCTTTGATAATTTAATCTTTCTCATCTAAGAACACAAATCTCATATAGTTTGTACATAAACCCATTATGGAGATGGTAGTCAACCTTTATATATCCTTCTTCATCATGAACATGGATCTAGCTATTGAAATAGATATTGAAGTACACTTCTTTTGTGTATACCTCTCTGTATCCATCATGGGTGAAAGGCCCTATATGCATAGGAGTACCTAAAATTGTGATCTTGGACGTGAGTGTCCTTGAAATCATGTATGCCAACTTATTAGTATCACCCTTCTTGTATTTTATGGTAATGTGAAATTATTCTAAAAATCCCAATCACTCATAGTGTATGCTTCATTGAATATTAGATTGGACTTGCAAATATTGTAGTACAACATGGAAAATATTTCATTTCAGCTCTTCAAAATCCTTTTGTTGATTATTTCACAATTGTAAAATCTTGCCAATGGTTGTTATGGCATGAAATGGTACAACCATGGTTATTAACAATGCTTAAAATTTCAAAAGTGTTATGTTCTCCTTATAAATATCCTATCTTCAGTGAACTTGGTAGGAGTTGGTCGATGATGAAATCTATCTCCGTGGGACTAAAATTGAGTTCCCCTCCACCACCCATGTACACTAAATATTGTTGTAAAGTTCATATTTCTTAAGTTCTACTGGCAATTCATTATTTTTAAGGGTCTCTAACACCAATGGGATACATGAAATATAATTTTCCAAAGTAGAGCTTTAAATCAATATACCGTCTAAGTAGACCATTACAAATGAGTGTAGAAAGGTATATTGTATATCATTCATCAAATGCATAATTGTAGTTGGTGCATTACATAAATCAAAAAGGTATTACTAAGAATTCATATAAACCTTACCTCATCTTGAAGGTGGTATTCATATTGTCTGATTCTTTTACTTGAAATTAGTGGTATCCCATGAGATCCAAGTTGTTGAAGTACTTGACATGCTGCAACTAATCTGGAAAATCGTACATCCTAGAAAACAATATTGGTGTCCAAGGGTGATCTTCATAATATTTATGTAGGTGATATACAATCTCCAAGTCCTATCCTTATTGGAAACCCTGATGTTAGGCGAGCCACTTGGTTGAGTTTCTCCCTGCTCCAACAATTGTTGCAACTATTTCTTCGCTTCATCCACTTCTAGTATGGATTACTAATACAATATTATATTTGACGATGGGGATTTAGGTAACATTTGTATCTCCTTATCCACTCCAATGAGTTGGTAACCCTTTAGGCCCCTATAACACTTTTCCATGTGCTTTAAAAGGCTCATCCAAGTGGTGTTTCTACTCTTTAGTACATCCCTCTGCAAATTCCTTTACCTTTATAAATGCTTCTTTTTGTTTTGTTTTGTTTGAAGAAAAGCAATAAAAAATTCCTACTCATTCTAATTAACTTCTTGACTTGGTTAGCACTTGCCAAAGAGATATTAGATTTACCTTTGTGTGCATCGATGATAAATAATTTTCCATCCTTGATTGAGCAGTATTGGTTTTCTATCCTCATGAAGATCGCATCCCTCGTGTATATGTATGGGATTCTAAGCAATACAACAATCATATTAAGTGGTACTACATCTACCTCCACTCCATCAATAAAGTTTGCGCTTATATAAAAAATGATCTTACATTGCTTAGTGTCCTTGAGTTTTGGATCCTTATTTACCCATCCTAATTGTTTGAGCAAGGATGGCCATAACATGCCAACCCAAGCTTACTTACCAAATCGTATTATATCAAGTTGGACTACGAACATAATCAAATATTTTACAATTATCTTCTTGACTTGGATCTTGATATGGAAGAGTTTATTCATCTCCTTCTCTTCCTTTGAATGGAGGCTACCAAAGTTATTCTTCTTGGTATCCTTCTTATTGTTATTTGATTTAGCTTTGGATGTAGCTTTCATTACTTATCTTTGGTATGACCATCAATATTACAATGGTCATAATGATTGCTTGGATCCTTTCACCAATGTGCAATGGAATTTTTCTTCTTGTCCTTTTTATTATTTCCCTCCTTGGAAGTGCCTCAATGTTTTTTTATTTGGACCATTTGGGTGTCCTTTCTTTTTTTCCATCTCTAGATAATGTGTTTTCCCACATTCCTCATTGGAAATCCTAGGTTTAAATAGCATATATTTCCTCATAAATGACTATAGAGACACCCCTAGATAAATGGCTTGTTTTCATTACTCAATTGTGTACTCTTTTACAATCTACGCTTGCTTCTACCAAAAGTGATTCCAATGGATATATTGGTCCTCTTTGTACCCAATAAGGTAAAACTAAGACTTTATTATGGTTTTAAACACCTCCCACTTAGTTACTAGGGGATCACCCTCCAACTTAAGCATATTCATGTGCCTTTCCCACCAAGTTTGGAAATGGGCATCTAACTTTAGTTTGACAAAAGATATATTTTTCTCTTCTCCCCTATTATGAACACTAAAATAGGCTTCTAACTATTGCAACCATTGTTTCAACTTAACAACAACAATCTTGTCTTAATATGATTTGATGTCCGCTTTCAATTCCTCTTTGAACAAATTTTAAGATAAGGTGTTGCTAGAACTTGGTCTTTCTTTCTCTGGTTCATTTTATGGATCATTTTCAAGCTCTTATTTGTCTCCAAATTTCCCATCACAACCATCTTTCGAGTAGGATATACCAAACTCTCCAAAATGTTTGAACTTGATCTCAACTACCATGAGGATCACCATGTTATGAGAGATGTCAAAGATGTGTGCTTTTAGCTTTGAAAACCTCTCCTTTGGGTTATTGCTTGTGCTTTTACTATACTCATCTACCATGGCTAGGGTTAAGATGCTTTTTTCTCATGTCGATTTCTAGATCCTACAATTTCCCACAAAAAAACCAAAGAAAACTACTTTGGTACCAATATGTTCTATAAATTGTTGTGGATATTCTAATGGAATAGTTCGTTAGAATAGATCTTATAAGTTTATGAAAACTATTTGTTATTCAATGCTTTACCTAAGATTAATATTTAATATTACCAACTCAACACAAAAATATTATAATAAGTTGATCTTAAAATAAAACAAGATAAAACCAATATTGCACCATCCACATAATGAACACAAGATGTTCCATGGTAAAACCAAGCGAGAATGTGATGACTATGCCTTTATTTTTTATTTTTTAGAGATGAATTATCATATATGGGTTATGGCATGTATGGATGCTACAAGAGCTCCCACTCCCTCTAATATACTTCCATATCCCACTCCATTTCTCTACTCAAATATGGAACAATAATCAATATAACAAGAATGGAACCTGTTCCTTTCATAACTGTTATGTATTTAACATGTCCCAACAACCTTCTAGTGTTAGGCTTATGGTTTTTGCATGCCTCAATTCCTAATTACAGTTAGTATTTTGGACCTCTATAATATTCTTAAAATTTCACATTTGAGAGTAATTGGAGATAATGTGGCATCCAATTCGTACCATGGTGTTGAATACCATGGGTCAACCTATAGGAGGAATAAATTCCTCATACAAACTTCAATTCAGGTGTTCCTTGCGATATTGGAAATCTCTTAATTCGTAGAACAAAATCAAGAGAATAAAGACTATGTTCAGAAATTTTTGAGCCCAAAAACAATCACTTAATGCCCCAAATGGGCTTTAAATCTTTCAGGACCCCAAAGCACTAAAATGGGACCTAAAATTTAATAGGTACAACGTTTCCACTTAGAAAGTAGGACAATATATATATAGTGATCCATTTCAAATCATGAACTTTGAACTCTTTTTTAATTCTTCAAGGTATACTTCCCTTGTATAAGGAGACTTCGTTAACAACCTACCAAGCTTCCAGTCCCAACATCTAATTGATGTCCTTCAAGTTAAGCTCATAATCCAATTTCATCTCACACCCTGAAAATAAATTTTCCAAGACTTCCTACAATGGTAAACTCATCCATACATGAAAAGACAAGAGGATTAGGTCTATTTAACTAAAAACTAAAATATGCACAAATATTGGAGAATCCCTACTCAAGTATAACCCATTGATCCTGAATTATTGAACTTAAAATGTATGCACCAACCCACAAAGGGCCTTCATTAACTTTCAAGTAGGGGTATATTTCCCATGCACCTCAAAACCTTTAGTAACCAGATAAAAATGCATATCAACGTCGACTCCCTCTTTCTAATAGAATCCTCTTATAACAAACTTGGTCTTGTATTCTTCGATGCTCTCAATAGTTTCATGCTTAATATCAATCACTAATTCTTCATAAAGTTTTGGAACTATCTACCATACATCATTATTGGGAATGGGGTTCTATTCTATCATGACATATTGCCATATTTTATTTACATTTTCCTTCTCAATTATGGAAAGCGTTGCCCCAAGAATGGACGATATTACTACACCATAAGTAGGAAACATTTTTAGGTGGATGACTTACAAGTATATTTGAATCTCCCACTTGCTTTTGTGCATATTATAATCTCTAAGTATGCCCTCTCGACTTCTTAGTAGTTGAACTTGAGGGTAATGAAACCTTTATTTCATGTTTGGGACCATGATGATCTAAATTTCAAATTTCCTTCAATTTGAAATAAGACTTTAGGTCAACAAGTTTATCTCCTTTCTCAATATTTGTGGGGGGGTTATGTGACTATGAGGACCATCCATACTTGTAAAGCTTCACATCCTTTCTTACCAAAATCTTCCTCTATGTTAGAATATAAATCATGTAACCCTTGTATTTCTCATTCTACCCAACAAAAATACCCTTGATACTCGAGGGCTGAAGCTTAGTCATGTTCTCACATGGAACTTTAATTAAGACATGATAATTGAAAACATAAAAATGAAACGCCTCACATGTCTCACTATTAAACACCTCCTTTAGTGTTTTGTCAATTAAGTTCCTATGAAAACATCGATTCAAAATATATATTGGTTTATTACACACCCTTTCCTAAGACTCGTGGCTAAATCCATGTTATGGATCATCCATAGTAGTTTAATTGATGGAGCCACTCTTCCTCCTTTGGAACCCCATTTTGTAAGTCACTATCAACTCCATCTTAATATTTTCTTCACTATGAAAGGCATCAAAGTCCTTGGTGGTGTATTCTTCTCCATTATAAATTCTACGCATTTTCATCTTCTTCTTTATCTAATTTTCAACCAAGGCTTTGAACTCTTTAAACTAAAAGATAACTTCATCTTCAGTCTTCATAAAATAAATCTAGGTTTTGCGAGAGGAATCATTAATGAAAGAAACACAATACATATTGGATGTCAATGATTGAGAAGATGCAATCCCACAAACATCCTAATGGATTAACTCGATTATCTCTCTCAATTTTTGCTCACTATATGGAAAATCAAACTTTGACTATACATCATTTGCACACTCTAATCTTGTTCTACTTGAAATCCATCAATTCCTACACCATAACATGCAAGATTAAAAGAGATATATAGTGTAATTGGCCAAAGAAATTATGCCATGGTTCTCTCAGATTTCCATTGTCATTCACCAAATTTATATGCTTTGTTGTATTAACAAGAAGTGTGTAAAGGCCTCCTCCCTCCACACCTATGGAAAAAGCTTGAGAATAGTATTGGGTGCATTCTCCAATGGTGCACTGTTAATTATTGAAATTAACTACACACTTATTATATGTGACAACTGAGACAAAATTTTGGTTCTTTTTAATCATGGAACAAACATAACATTGTGCAAAGCAAGAACGTCACAATAGAGCATCCTAAAGGAGATGGTTCTCATTCCAACCACAAGACATGTTGCATCATAACCAAAACTCACTTACAATATGTCTTCATATTACTTGAAAAAAATTGAAGATGTTCACGTTGAAGTTCATATGTCAAGATGCTCTAATGTCCACATACTAACCAACACCAAGAATGGTGTTCATCGATAGGCAAGAAACCATAAAGAAATAGATTTCCAACTTTACTTTAACTCAACCACTCCTATTGTAGTTTCTACTCTCTCTACAAATTGTTCTTATTATTGCTTCCCTTTCTCTTTCTTTTTCTCTCGGCATTGGTTTGCATAATGTCCCTTATTTCGACATATGAAGCATGCCACATGGCCCAAGTCCTTCTCACTATGATTGAAAAAACATGCCTCTTCTTTCTTATCCTTCATTGGTCCTCGTTTCTTTTTGTCTCGCTTCACCATCTTAGTGGGGCCTAGGTATTGAACTTCATAAATTTTGGTTTCCATTATCTCATGCATTTTTTCTTGTATGAATACATCCCAAAGTTTCCCAAAATCTAGTATGTGATCTTGAGCACAAACACCCTTCACAAAAACTTTCCATGGTGGTGAGAAATTGTCTAAATGACAATTTCTCAAGCACAAAAACCCTTCACAACTTGAAAAATATCTATGATTTAAATACAAAGAAGTTGTCAAGAACTATATTCGGTACCTTCGTTTTAAAAAAAAAATTGAGCGACTGCAACCGGGCGAGGCTGTCAAACCCTAAGCTGAGGGTTTCCGCCACAGGTCGACGGCCTTGCAAGCATGGATCCTCCTGATCCCGCGTCTATTGAGGATCGATTTCAGGACATAGTGTCCTCTCTTCCACCCGCTCAGGCTGTTGCGCCCCCCTCTTCCCGCTTTGTCAAGTGTGCCAACGTCCTAGAAGTTAAACTCAGCTCTGCTGCCTCAAAAAGAAAAGCATTTACTCTCTCAGAGAAAGGACTCGTTGGCTTGTTCATTGGACTATGGCCATCCCCACGTTCAGTGGAGGTCTGGCTTAACAAAAATTGGAGAACCCTAATCTAGGGGTAAGTTCAACAGATATTTTGTGGAAGAGGATACTTTGCTTTGATTTTTGAAAAGAAGGAGGACCGAGATCTGATCTTCAGGAATGGGCCTTACTTCATGGGTCCAAGAGGCATGTATCTGAATAAATGGGATCTACCATTCAACCCAGAAAAGGATGTACCAAAAGCAATTCCTGTCTAGGTTAAGCTCCCCCATCTTCCTCTTCATTGCTGGAATGATGAGGACCTTAGAGCAATAGGGAATACTTTGGGGAAATACGTAGACAAATCTGAAGCAAAATCCCCAATGTTCTCTTGTGCCCGAATCTGTGTTGAAGTTGATCTCGAGAAAGGCCTGTCAGAGTCCATTATTCTCTCCATTGACGGGTGGAATCATATGCAAACAGTAGATTATGAGAAAATTCCCTTCAAATGTAAATATTGTCATGAGTATGGTCATTTTGCTAAATCATGCCCGAAAAAACCTGAGAAACCCATCACGGACAGTTTGTCAGGTGAGGGATGGAACGTTGCAAGTGGGAAGAAGACAGCTAAGCCTCTTAAGCGGCATGTTACCTCGTCAAAGAGTGCCCCCGAAAACAGGTTTGAGGTTCTGGAAATCAAGGCTCAAGAAGAAGAAAACCAAGAGGCAAATCCTGAAGTGGTCTTACAGCAGGACAATGAACCACCGACAACAGCCCCACAGTGTCAGGAAAAGGAACAGCACCAGGAAAAGGAAGCTTAGGAAGAGGGTATCGAGCAATCTAAAGAAAGGAAAGATGTTGCAGTAAACTCTGAAGGATCTGTTACAAGATCAAGGGCAAAAGCAAGCTCGGAATAAGCAACAGATACTTTTGCAGAAGAATAAGAACCGCTCTCTAGAAAAGGAAGAAAGTCCAACAAAGCCATTAGAGAACAGGAGGTAGCAAGGGAAAAGGCAGTAGGAAAGTAGTCTAATTTAGACTTCCTAGTCAAAACTTCGCAAGCAAGTAAATATTTACTCAATGCAGAAGAGGAAAAAAAGGAGAAAGACAAGGCCCTTAGACAACTCAAAAAGTAATGAAAGTGGTCTCCAGGAATTGCAAAGGCTTGGGAGGCACACAAAAGACAAAAGTTATTAAGAGATTTAAATCAATGGAATCTGCCTCAATTCTTCTCATCCAGGAGACAAAAAAATCCGCTAAAGACAGCATTGCAATCATCAAAAGCTTTTGGCCAAAAGGGTCAGGTCTTGCCACTAATGCAAATGGAGCCTCTGGAGGTCTTCTATGTTGGTGGAACTCAGATAAGTTTGGAATGATCTCTACCATCGAAAACATAAAATGGATTCTCATCAAGCTATAAAATAGAGAAAACAAAGAAAAATTTTGGATTAGGAATATATATGGCCCAACCATGAATGCACAAAAAGACAGCTTTTGGACCTCGTTAGAGGAACAATGTGAAGGTAAATTGCATCTACCCCGTTTTCTTATAGGGGATTTCAATGTTACTATATCAGCAGATGAGCGTAGAGGCGAAACAAAGGTGAGGGACCCATTTGGGGAACGGCTGGAAGATCTCACTTCTCAGTGGGGCCTTACAGATATCATACCAAAAAATGGCATCTTCACATGGAGTAATAAAAGAATAGGACCTGGCCATATTGCTGCCCGATTGGATCGCTTTCTGGTTAGTACTCATCTTCTTAATTCTTATCCGGAAACCAAAATATTGTGGTCAGCTGTCTCGGATCATAAGCCTATATACCTTTTCTTTCCCCCAGCGGAAAATCTGGGGCCCCTCCCCTTCAGGTTCAATCGGATTTGGCTTGAGACGGATGGGGTTGAAGACATCATCTCTAGTGCTTGGCGATGCTTCATCCCAGGCCCTCCCGCTTTCTCTTGAAAACAGAAGTTAAAAAGGGTCAAAGCAACTCTCAAATCCTGGGCAAAAAATCAATACAAAGAACCCTCAAAGCAAAAGGAAAAAATCCTTAAGGACATGGAAATCCTTTAGGCAGAAATGGAAGTAAGTAAGATTACCAAGGAGCACCTCATTAAGGAAATAGAACTAGAAACAAATCTGCAAAAAATCTTAAGACAAGAAGAGGAGGGATGGAGGCTCCGATCTCGCATCTTATGGCTTAAAGGGGGAGACCATAATACAAAATTCCTTCAAAATCAATGCAGGGACAGACAACGATGGAACACTATGAGAGAACTCAACACTAAGGAAGGCTCAGTCATCCAAGGGAAAGCGGCTATCAGCATAGAGGTAAGAACTTTATTTGAACATTTGTATAATGACGAGGAGCAAGTCCCCCAACGCGTCATGGAATAAATGGTGTCTGATATTCCCTCCCTCATTAGCCTTGAGGAAAGAATTAGGCTCGAATCCCCTATCTCGGAAGGAGAAGTCAAAAAATCCATTTGGAGCCTCCATCCGGATAAGGCCCCAGGCCCGGATGGCTTCCCTATTTGTTTCTATAGAACCTTCTGGCCTCTTATTAAGAAAGACCTGATGCGCCTCATATCCTGGATGGAAAAAGGTAATATGGGAGGAGCCACCAATTCCACCTTTCTGGCCCTGATCCCTAAGGAGCCTAATCCCACTTCCATCAAAAATTTCCGACCCATCTCACTCTGTAACGCATCCTACAAAATCTTCTCCAAAGTGATATCCCTAAGACTTAAACAAATTATACCTTCCCTTATCTCTCCTAATCAAGGTGGTTTCATCTTGGGTAGGCAAATCAGTGACAATATTCTAATGGTTCAGGAGGCAATCCACTCCAGTTCCAAAAGGGGCGAACTGGGAATGGCCATTAAATTGGATCTGGAAAATGCCTTTGATAGACTGAGACACTCCTTTATCCTTTTGGTCCTTAAGAAATTTGTATTTCCTCCCATTTTTATTAACCAAGTTCAAGCTTGCATAAATTCTCCTTGGATAGCCCCTCTCATTAATGGTAGACCTTTAGAGTTCTTCAAAGCCTCTCGTGGTGTAAGGCAAGGATGCCCGCTTTCCCCTTTCCTTTATATTCTGGTAGCTGAATCCCTTAGCAGAAGACTGCTCAAACTCTAGTCTGAAGGATTTCTCTCGGGTCTTTCCTTTAGGAATGGAGTCTCCCCCATCAACCATGCTTTGTTCACTGATGACACTATCTTTCTTGGGATAGCTTCCACACAAATTGCTAGAAACTTTCTTAGCCCCCTTGAACTTTTTCTCCAATCCTTTGGAAGCTCAGCAAATTTGAATAAATGCCAACTATATGGGTGGAACTGCACTACAACAACTCTCCGTAGCATTTCTCAAATCCTGCAAATCAAATCCAGTCCTAATTGGACTCATTTTACCTATCTGGGCATCCCCATTGCCAAAAAATTCTTAGTCTCCTTCATGTGGGCCCCGATTATTCAAAAAATCAAAGCCAAGACTCAATCTATGGGATCGAAATGGCTAAATCTTGTAGGGAAGACGGTTCTTATCCAGTCCATCCTTTCTTCTTATCCTATATATACTAGCTCAATGGTCCTAGCTCCTAAAAACGTCATCAATAGCATATGTAAGGAAATCAGAAAATTCCTATGGCAGGGAGGAAAAGTCTAGACAAAGAAATTCCATCTAGTAAAGTGGGACACGGTAAAAAAAATCTAAAAGGCAAGGCGGTCTAGGCATTAGGGATCCAGAGCAAATGAGCAAAGCCATGGGAGCCAAAATGATTTGGAGATTGGTTATAGGAAAAAAGGAATGGTGGAAGGAAGTCATTAGGAAAAAATATATCAGAAGGCCCAGGTCAAAAATGTTGGATAGTGCTTGGACAGGCAAAGGAACTACTCTCTGGCAGTTATGCAAAGCATCCCTCAACACAATTCGAGCAAACTACTACTGGATCCCAGGGAATGGGAAAAGGATCAACGTCTGGAGGAGAAACATTTTAGGGCAGCCTCCTCGCTCCTCGTTGCCAGGTCTAGCTCCTCTAGATAAATGGGCGCGTGAGCAGGGGATTATCACCCTTTTTTTATCTCTCTCAGTGGGACGCGAAGGGACAATGGATAGGCTGGAAGGAGCTATTTCCTCCAGCTCACCTGGCTAATGCTGTAGAATCCATTTTATCCTCTCTCCACAGCCTGTCCCCAACGCATATTGTAGCAAAGGATCGCATTGGATGGGGAAAATCTGGACAGTATACTGTTAAAGAAGGATATAAAAAAATAACTATGGAACCGATTGCAGCAGATAGACTATGGAAGAAGGTGTGGCATCCTGATAGCATCCCAAAGGTAAACAGTTTCACATGGATCCTTATGCATAATAATCTCTTAACAACTGAAAATCTAAGGACAAGAGGCATAATAGGTCCCTCTAGATGTGCATTGTGCAATTTAGATGAAGAAACTACTAGCCATATCTTTCTTCAATGCAAAATATCCCTCTTAGTCTGGAAGAGCGTTCTCCCCCTGGGTCTTGATCTAAACCTTCCAGGTTCTGTAACTCAACTCATTAAGGACTGGTCTAATCATTATCCCGACTCCTTAAGCAAGAAACCAATTCTGAGTCGTCTCTGGGCCTCTATCCCCAAAAACCTTTGCTGGCAATTGTGGCTCGCTAGGAATAATTCCATCTTCAAGGAGCGAAAAGTTGTCCCGGCCCATATAGCCTCTAAAGCAATAGGAATGATAATTGAGAAGTTTGCCTCGAATAACATCGCCTTCCCCTCACAAGAGTTCATTCCTAAACCTTATTTTCCTGGTGCAAAATCTTCCTAAAAGAGAGGAGCTCCCATCAGTTCAAAAGCTTCAATCACAGTGCAGCCCATCCTTGCAGATTCTTTCCGTTGGAAATACACCTATCCAGCAGTAATCTTAGCTCAGGGAGAAAAACTCATTTTCATTCTTCTTTGATGGCACCTCGAAAGGCAACCCAGGGGTGGCAGGTGCGGGGAGGATCCTCCTGGATCCCAGAGGACATGTAGAACAAACCTTCACTTGGGGTCTAGGAACAAGAACAAATAATGAGGTTGAGTGGCTGGCTCTTCTACGGGGTCTACATCTCATAAACACTAAAAACCTCCGTAAGGTAATGATATTCAGAGACTCTCGACATGTCATCTTCAAACTGATCAACGGATACCCCTTTGGATCAGTCAATTGTCGCCGCCTATTTGACAAAGCCAAGCCTCTCATGTCTAAATCCTATGAGATGTTTCACATCCTTCGTCACAATAATTCTGTAGCAGACGCTTTGGCCAACGTGGGGGCCTCCCTTCCACAAGGCCATTACAGTGAGAATGGAAACACTCCTATCTCCAAATTCATTCCTTAATGTATTTTCGGAAGCTTCCCTCTCGCTTACATGTTATGAGGATTATCTCATTGTTTTTTTATAAATTCCCCTCCTTTCAAAAGAAGTCCTAAAGGATCCCCTCCTCTACCACCTTATCTCTCCACCCCATCCCCTTCCTTCTTCCCTTCCCCTTATCCCTCCCTTCCCCTCACTCTTCAACCCCTCTTCCATCAAATTTTCCTTACCCTTATCTCTCCATGTTACCCCTCTCCCACTGACTTGCGTCACCTCCCAGCAGCTGGCCTCCACTCCACGCTGCTTCCCGATGGTTCCTATCATTTAATTCGTTGTCCTGCCTCCTTTCTTTCCCCTGCCGCGTGGTCTAACCTCTGCCCATTCCCTCTCTCGAATATCGTAGGCTTAATGGCTCTCCGGTCATGGGTTAAATGCCCATCCTCCTCGCACGCTCCAAGTCTTTTTGACCATCGTGGTATGTATTCTCCCTGCAACAGCATGCAAGCTCATATTTCTCCCTCTCTCGGCTCTGTTTATCATGAGGTCCCTCCGGAGCGAGTTCTTCTGAATGTAATTGCAGGCTTTGGTGAAGGGTGGCTGCAGGACATCCCGTGGGAAGCTCTCCCTCTCACCCGATCCTTTGTGAAGGAAAGGCTTGCCCTCGCATCCTTCTCCACTTGCTCCTGTAGTGCCCTCTCCGGTTCCTCGTTGTGGTATTCAAACCTCGGCTTCGGCTCAATTCTTACTCCTGAAGCACATTCTGTCAATTTGAAGAGAAGCATGATCTTGGGTTGCCATTGTATAGGGTGGAAGGAAGGTGCGGTGGGAACCTTGGTCTGCAAAGAAAGGCAAAGTAAAGAAGGTTCCTCCCTGCAACAGGAGCTAAAAGTGCTCAGTTACATTCTAAGTGGCCTCTCAACCGAGAACCAGGCTTGTGTTCTTGCAGGTTCTGTTCGTGCCTTGCACTCTACTTTTGCTCGTATAGATATATCCACAGGGATTAGAAGAATGTCCTAGGCAAGTGATAATGCAGGTATAATGGATGTCAAAAAGAATCTTAGGAGACTGTATGAGATGATAGCAATTGGCATAATGGACAACAAAGAAATCATGCAGGAGATTAAGAGCATGGGGGAAATGGTGAGCTACACCTCTCTGCAAATCAACAATCACGATGCAAGGATTGATGACAATGAGAGCAACCTTAGGGAGATAATGGGCAAAGTTGACAGGATCCAGGAAGACCTTCAGCGGCTGATCAACATGAACCAGGGAAGCAAGGTGAACGAAACCACTGCAGCAGCCGAGCACCCAATGGAGGAAGAGTATGTAGTTCAGCCCAACAAATTCAGAGGCAATCCTTAATTAGTTTTCTGTTAATTATGGTTAAATGTTTTACTGTATTTTACTATGTAAACAGTTTATAAGGGTATACACTACCTGAGACACTAGTTGTTTTGGAAATGCTCTGTGTTTAGTGTTTTGGAAAACTCCTTGGATAAGCTTTCTGTGCAACAATTTTGATTTGCCTGAACACTTTGTCATGATATCCTATCTGTACTGAATAGCTCTGCACAGCTTGTTTTATTAAAACCTTTTATAGTTTCTGTTAAAAAAAAAATACAAAGAATATCATTATAACCAACATATCAATCTAGATGCCAACGCTTGTACAATGAATCCACTAGGTTGTGGAAAGAAGGAGTTAGTGGCATTGGGGTTGATTGCTTCTATTTTTTTCAAGTATGCCAACAAAGAAGTGTATTTGTGTTCGAGTTGTTGTTTCATTGAGAAAAGCGGTATTAAACAATGATTTAGTTAGGTGTACACAACCTTAATTTGTCTATGTATGATGTGTTTTTAGTACAACTTATGCAACTTTGGGGTTTTTCAAGACACACAAACATGAGAGAGTGGTATTTTTGAACTTTGAAGAATAAGTTTAAAAAAAATATATTTAAACTTAGCTAAAATTCACATCTAAAGGATTTAGTATGCACTATAGCATACTTTGGAAAAAATATACGTTTATACTACTTATTAAAATAATGGCATGTACTATTCTTGAAATGCAGATTGATATTCAATTTTGTTTGACTACAAAATGATCACTATATCCATGCCATAATGATGATGATAATTAGGGCCATATTAACTTTTTATTTTGTCTAAGTAACCAGGGAGCATATTGCTTCGAGATATGTGTTTTAGTCATTAATATAAACTATTTTGTGTCATGTTCTATGCCATTCAAATCATGTTTCATGTTTGTTATTTACCTTGGATCTATAATTCCTCTCAGGATTCACTCAACGATGTTGACTAGATTAACATAAAATATTGTGTGGTCAACAATGCTTGTCAATGAGTTTCAGTTATGACAATTGTACAAATCATCCATATCCATTGTAATAATACCCATGAGATCAAATCAAATCAATTGGGTTATAAACAACAACAACAAAAAGGGTTGTAGAGAAAGGGGGAGGCCCATGTTTTTTGGTGAGTGGATATAACATTAGTTGTTCTAGTTATGAAATTAATTACTTAGAATAGAGAGGTGGCCTAGTGAAACCAACATTTTCTCCATGTGCATCCTTTAATAATAGACAAGGCAAAGTGGATACAACACTTTCTACAAGTTCATTTATGTTTGTTGCTATAGCACAAGACATGGGACATTGTCTAGAAATTCAAATTGTCACAATAAATTTCTAAATACAATGATATTCATTTTAAACTTGAAAAACAACAACAAAAAGGGTTGTAGAGAAAGGGGGAGGCCCATGTTTTTTGGTGAGTGGATATAACATTAGTTGTTCTAGTTAGGAAATTAATTACTTAGAATAGAGAGGTGGCCCCAGTGAAACCAACATTTTCTCCATGTGCATCCTTTAATAATAGACGAGGCAAAGTGGATACAACACTTTCTACAAGTTCATTTATGTTTGTTGCTATAGGGCAATACATGGGACATTGTCTAGAAATTCAAATTGTCACAATAAATTTCTAAATACAATGATATTCATTTTAAACTTGAAAGAGGTTATATATTTGTGTGTGTCCATATCATAATATCATATGTCATGCCAAGTCATCTAGATAGTCATGGAGGGTGGTGTAAGTGTATGGTGGGATGATTATAAAAGGGTGGTTGATTTTGATATGCACCACACTAGCACATATACATTAATATTTCCACTTCTATTTTGGTTCTCATTCAGATTGTCATTATGCTTAGGATTAAATGTGAATATGCTTGCTTGCTCAACTTCCCCTCTCCTATTTTGTGTAACAAATGGATGTTTGATTGCCTTAATTAATTTAATTTATAGAAAGGCATGCCTTCTTTAAGAAGATACTAAGGGGAAACTCTATATTGAGGAAGTTATTTTGTGGAATAAATGAACTCTACTAAGCCTCAATGTCGATAGTAGGATTCAAATAAATAGCCTAGTTTTAACAAAAACACATTCTATGCATAAGACTACATGCATGTCTTGAATCCACCCTTCATATAATGTATCCACCCTTACTTCTTTCAACATTCCCTTCCCTGGTTTCAAGGTATGCTAATATATTATGAATGTTTGGGTCTTTATGACAATGGGGTTAACGAAAGGTTTGATCAAAATGGATGGTTTATTGTCTAATAGAATTTAATGATGACAGTGAGAATTTATGAATTCTGTAACAATTATAAAATAAAATATTAATTAAATTAGTAATTACTAGTGAAAGGATGTAACCCTTCACTATGTTGGCTCAAGCCATATAAGAGGCGAGCCTATTGTACCTTTTTTAATCATCATCTAATATATTATTATTATTCATATTCATTATTACAATGGTAGTCGGATTCGACTAATGGACAACCGAATTCAGTTACTCTATTTGGTATCGCTTACTCTATTTGGTATCAGAGCTCTCGTTGCTTGATCTGGCCAGTGGTCAACAAATTCAGACATTGTCTGAGAAATTCAGGGTTTCCGTGAGTTGCAGGTCTTTGACCTTTTCATTCTTTAAAAAAAAAATCATATTATTATTATATTAAAAAAAATTATATATATAATTGAGACGTTGTGTCAATCGGCTATTAACCAAACTTGTCAATTATTAAGAGGTTCTCTTATTACGCTACGTAATTGACCACCAACCAGCTTTTGGCCATTTTCAGAATTCCTTTGAAGAAATATCCGCTGCAAATTTGAAGAAAGAAAAAAATATCAATTCTAAGTGGAGACTAAAAGAACAGTGGTTTAAATTTCAAAAATCCAATTGAAGGAAGCTTACTTTGCTGCAAGTTGAAGTTCTTGGCCTTGACTGCCATAATTGAAGTTTGTGAAGGAAACTAATTCGTTGTCATAGAAAAAGAAATAATATAACACAGACGTAGTGGTAGCTCTTTCGCAATCAAAATTTCAGAATTTTTGTTGAAAAACAAAAAAGTGGAATCACTGTTGCAAATTAAATCTGACCAGAGAAATAACTAAACAACCAATCGGAAAAGTAACCTAAGCTGCCAATAATTCTGGAGGTTCAAGCACACTACAATTTGAAATTTCTGAATCAATAAACAAGGGTTTAGAGTCACCAGTACAGGGGCTGCGCGAAAATTGTCATTTGGGATTTAACTGAATCATTTCACTGTTGTAGGGATTGTCCACGGATAATTCAAGGCAACATAAATAAGGAATTGAGACACAGTGGACACAATCGTGTCGTTATCACACGGAAGTAATTAAAGCTCAGTGAACATAACCTGTATTGAACATTTCATGATCGGGAAATACTGCGTTGATATAAACATTATCACCTGATATCTGATTATTCGAGATACAAGCGTCCCATAATAGAAATAATTGTCCAATACGTGGAAATATGTGACCTTTTTCCAAAGATTGACAAGCAAATTAGGTGAATAAAATCTCAATTCATGTATTCTCTAACTATACGATAACTTTGACTATAACTATACGATAACTTTGAAAATATATATACGGGTTTTAAATTAGGCAATTATTTTTTTTCAGATGGAAAGATCCACGGGAAACCCAGCAATACTTTCCCACATTAGTGGATGGTAGAGGTGGTAAACCGCCAGCCATCCTCGCAAAAGGCCTAACCCCAAAGGACTCAAGGCTCGAACCCGTGACCTCTCCCCGAACCGAGAAAGTGTGCGCACGTCTTACCAATTGAGCTAACCCTTGGGGCTAAATCAGGCAATTATATTGGTGAGGAGATCTTAAATCAAGGTGGATAAGATATCATATATTAAAGTTTATATTTAAAAAAAAACGTGAAAAAAAAAGAGTGTGGACAAATTACATTATTTATTTTTAAGTTATGCCTTGGAGTATTCAAAGGTAGGTTTATTAAGTTGAGACAAGGTAAAGGACGGAGAAAAGTATAAGCAAAAGCTTTACTTTAACTTATAAAAGGGTATATAAAATAATACAAGTTTCAATCCAATGAGGTATAAAGTATAAATGGTGTTATATTAAGGTTAAAAAAGATACAAAGGATATAAAGTGGTTTTTGCTAAAGTATTTGGTTCTTCAAAGTATCAAGGTTATATATTATTTTATACAACTAATTATTATTATTATTTTATTAAAATAATAATTATTTTTAGAAAAAAAAGGGTTATTTAACCTAATACAAAGAGAACAAAATCAAGAAAATCGAAGATCATCTATAGTCGAGACGACCATCTAGTATCGAAGTAATCAGAGACTATGGAAACCAGTTTGCAACTACAAATAGAGAAATTAGAAGCCAAGCTAAAGCATTATCGAAGAGACAACAAAGATTTACGCGACAGGAATTCAACATTGGAAGTAGTAATTGAAGTACATAAGATGGAAGAAAAGTACAAGGAAAAAAAAAAATTTGACCAAAAAAATCATATAGAAAAATTATGTGCGTAAATTGAAGGATTAAAAGATGAAAACGATTTTAATCAGAGATTGAAAAATCAAGATATAAAGAAAGAAATAAATGATTACGTAGCAGAAATAACACGGTTGAACAAAATCGTTAGCGACAAGGATGAAGAACTAACACAGATACGACATAAATTAGAATCAGTGATCGACCAGTATGGACAACAGATAAAAATTCTTCAACAACAAAATGGCAACTCTAAAAAGACTCGTAAGTCGGAGATCGCAAAAAGTAATAAAACACTATCCAACAATTTCGAAGAAATTTTCAGATTAAGGAATCATAACAAAACACTAGTCACAAAAATTAAGAAGTTGAAAAATAGTCGGAAGACAGAACAATTTACGGAAGACATTGAAGGGAAACTTCTAGACAAGCAGGAAGAAACTAGTTGCATCAGAAGTCATAACAAAGATCTTAAGGAACAGATTAAGAAGTCTGAAGATGACAGAAAAGCACAAGTACAAGTGATTAAGAAGTTTCAAAATGATTACGTGCAGTTGGAAAACAATTTGGAAAAGATACAGAATGAAACCTTACAACCTCAAGGAACAAAAATACAACTTCCAACTCACATCAATGCTCAAAAGACGACAATCGTAAAAGAAAATGGCAATGTGAAAATTCCCTATCGACACCCCAACCATAAAAACCAAAACTCTAAAAAGTGGGAAATGTCGAAAGATAATGACACTAATATGATCAAAGCTCCCGACGACAGATCAGTAGGGAATCCCAACAGTCAACAACAAATTAATTTAGGATGGATTGACCCATTCACATATCGAAAGTTATGCTCTATACTTAGCAGTTCGTATTGACATGTTTCATCAGTCACGACATCACAAAGAACGACGTGACAACATTATAAGGCTTTGAGGACAAAGCCTTTCTAAGAGTGTGGCAATGTAACAACTATAAAATAAAATATTAATTAAATTAGTAATTACTAGTGAAAGGGTGTAACCCTTCACTATGTTGGCTCAAGCCATATAAGAGGTGAGCCTATTGTACCTTTTTTAATCATCATCTAATATATTATTATTATTCATATTCATTATTACAATGATAGTCGGATTCGACTAACGGACAACCAGATTTGGTTGCTCCATTCTACCTCTATAAGGGTTACACCAACTCGATCAAACACATACATTTGTGTCAAGTTTATTGAAAATAGGAGCAACAAATAAACGGAAGAAAATTGTTATCAAGTTGTTGTAAACATTTTTCCTTTTAACTATTTTGTGTTAAGGTGGGTGCTAAACTAATAACATTCAATAATGTATATAATAAATGTCACATATATGTTAAGTGATTGACTAAACATTAATATGAAATCAATGGTGCTAATTGATAGTAATTAGGACAATTGGATAGAACAATGACTTAATAGATGAACAAAAGATATTCTACATTATTGTAACAATGATTTCATTAATAAAAACATATTCTCCTTTAATTACTCATCTCTCGTAGTTCTACATATATAATTTACCAACCATTTTAAAGTTGAATTTAGTAGCCACTTAAACATAATAATGTAATAATAGAAATGTAACAAAAACATCAGCAAAACAAAAAAAATATGCAATACGAGAATATTGAATAACAAGATGGGCTGCTAACGCAGCAAGTCCCTGCCTACAGCTTTGTAAGTTGACTTGGTTTGTAGACTATTAAGCTTTGTAAGTTTGACTTGGTTCGTAGACCATTATTAAAACATTGTTTGTAGACTTTGTTCTTCAATTTTCCTCGACCCTGAACCTTTGACACCAAGCTTTGAATCAAACCCTAGACCACTCCTGTCAGAGTGAGGTCTTTGACTGTTGATAATTTCTTCAAGGATTTTGCTGCTGTCTTGTTGCATGTTCTTATTTTGAGATTTCATCCTTTCAGTTGCTAATTCAGCTTCTAGTTTCTTGATGATCTTATCCTTCTCTTGTAGCTGATTGGTAAGTGCTTTTGCAATTTCCTTAGCTTCGTTTATTTGTTCTATATGGTCTGCTCAATAAGCTTTTATCTGGTCTGCTTGTCTCTTTCTATGCGCTCTGTCAGCTATGCTTCTTCTTTTATCTTCTCTGCTATATTCTTTGCTACGCTTTATTTGCTAAGCTTTATATATGATGCTTTGCTCTATATGCTTTGCAATGCTTGGCAATTATATACGCAATGCTTGTCGGCTGCTATGCTCATTAGGCTATGGCAGGTAGGTTTTCTATAAGTTTAATAATAAAATCAGTAAGAGTGTTTTGTGGACTCGTAGTACCTATTCCTGGATATAGCAAGTCCGCAATAAAATTAAGCAAGCCCATGGTCAAGTGGATTAGTCATGGATAGCCTACCCAGAAGGAAATCCTAG
>LPNX011102129.1:191283-241900 GCA_001517045.1 Pseudotsuga menziesii | reverse complement strand
AATAAAATAACCCTTCTTTCTTCACTTGACGAAAAAGAATAATGAGTGAAGTGAATTGGAAAGTTTTCACCGGGCCAGAGCAAGATCTAGGCATCCATCTCGATGGCTTGGCATAAATACCATTTTTTATTATTCATTATCTTAGCTCCATAAATTATTCAGAGGATTAAAGATCCGACATGAGCAATCCACTCTCTTCAACCTGGCATCGTGGATACATATAAGGCGGGGGGCAGGTATAATAGATAAGCGGGATCCGGTTGGACAACATGATTACGGGATCCATTTAGTGTGTGCGCTACATACCGTCACGAGCCCACAAGTAGATAAAAAGATTAGTAAACAATAAAATATTATAGAATTATATATTAATATGCCCAACGACAATACTATCATATCTTATCATCAATCCAAATGTCAACTTGCACCTTGCATTCTTTCAAGCAGTCACCGCTTCAAATGTCCAAATGTCACTTTGCAAGAAGCATCTGTCAAAAAAATCTCAAGCATCTGTCCATCGTAGTTATTCCAGAATTATGTTGGTACGGAGCTTACCTCCCAAGGCCTTTGGTGGAAGAAGGTACGGGAGCAGCCTCTCGGTAGCTCTAGCTGATAGGTCGTATCCTCACAATACACTTAGCTTTGATATTATACACATAATTCATACATAATTCAACCCAGGTTTCACATTTGCCTTTAGCTTTTGGGACCATTGGCAATAACAACCAGGAGTGAGAGCAGGGCAAGGGAATTAGCAAGAAAGGGATGCAATTATAATTACAGAAAATGCCCAATATTGCAGTTCCCATAGAGTCGTGCTTGGAGCTTCCTCTGTTCGGAGGCACCATTGTCTGTACCTTCCTCCAACGTTTTCAGGTATGCTATGTATAGAGAGCTATCTTTTAAAGCAGGTAGGTGAGAAACTACCCTAGAAACCCAAAAATTGAGTTCCAATTATTGAGAATGTAAAACGAATATAAAACCTAGAAATTGAGTTTTAATTATTGAGAATGTAAAACGAATATTTGTGTGAACTACAAACAGGCTTTAAAAGATAAATTTAGTTTAATTGTGAACATTGAAATAGTAATTTCAAGTGTACTCTGGTGATTTTATTGGGATTAATGGGAATAACTGAAAGAGCATTTTTTTTTCTTTTCTGGTCATGCAGGATCTGAGCAACATAAGAGAGGTCCCGGATGATCAGGTGCCACATTATGTTGACCGTTTACCAATATGAGATCTTGTATGATAGTTAATGGGTACAAAACGTAAATTATTTCTCCAAATTTTTAATGAATTTAGTTTGTTCTGGATATTGGTGGTTCGCTATTTTAAATTAGCTGTCAAAATTTTAGTTTTGGATGAAGTGGTTTTTTTTAAAGGCAGCCGCTGCACTTTGTAAGGTAGACTAAGTTAACTTTCCACATTATCAAAGTACATGACATTTGCTAATGCTATTTGTGCATCTATTTTGAAATACAGCACCTTCTGAAACTCAAAATTACTACTCACATGTAAATTCATCTAAAAAATCTATTTGATTTGTGAAGGAGGCATTTACAGATCCGACTAAAGTCTGAAGACTCCACTACCTAACCGCCATGCAAAAATAAGCATAAGATAATACAAAGTAAAGATATTGACTCACGAGAGCATTTGTTTCTTCCAACAGCTTCTGCCCAGGTTCTCTTAGATTTGAACCTGTCTTTCCTTCTTTCCTTCTTTGCCATCTTATGGAATTGTTTTTGAAGTTTAAGGATCACAGGAAGCAAAGCCCGCAGAGGTAGTATGAGTTACTGATTAAGTTTATCCATCACCATCGTGGATGCATCAAAGCAAGCGGTAGAAGAGATATGAGGCTGTTGAACCGCCCTGCAGGCTTTTTACCAGGGCCACAAATATGAATGACCTCGGCTATCTTCTGCAGGACCTTAGGGAACATCTCCCACGTACGTAAGAAAGATTGCGTAGAGAATACCTGGTGGAAAGTATGCTTACTTAGAAGCGACTCAGAGGCCATAATCTTTATACTGATTTTCTTCCTGTTTTCGCCATTCTTTTTCGTCTTTTTGTTTGTGCTCCTGTGACTTCCAGCATGCTTTGTTGTGGTTCTGGATCCCAATCAAATGCAATTGGATCTACTCAGGCTCAATGCTCAGCGGAGTTCCATTGGATTTAAAGGCTGACCTTCCCGTGGGAAATTGAAGTTAATGAAGATTAAGTTCAGTGTGGGCTGTAACCTGGTTGGGCATAACCTGGTCGGATAAATCTATGAGGATTGTCATAGGGCGAGCCAGGGAGCATGTGAAGAGTATTGGGGCATTTCTATCCCTAGAACCGTCTAACCGTCTATTGAAGAGAATATTGCCATTCCAGTATAGGGCACCTATACTACATGCAATGGCACCTGTACTACATGCAGCAAATGCATAGATTGCATGTTCCCTGTGCCGCATGTTCCAGAACATGGGAAATCACATTCAAATAGCAATATTTCAAAACTATAACATAGACATTAAATCTAACATCTAATGTTGCGAATTAATGCTATCGAGTTTGCTAGCATTACTATGAAAACACTGTAAACTTATTAAATACATGAATTCAACAATCAATTAATCTAAGTTTCAAAACGAATATTACTCGCCCGCCTCGATATGAGGCCAAATAACACCTCCAAGCTTTTTATTTGTTGAAAGAGCGGTGTTAGGTTTTTTTATTGGATTAAAAAACAGTTTTAGTATTTCATACATCTAAAACTTTGTTTAAAAGACAATAGCATGCATTGATTTATGTGCAATGTGCATCGATTTATGTGCAATGTATTGAAAACGTGAAAACGGCGGCAAGCCGATTACAATAGTCCCTTCTAGCCCACGGCAGGGACTAATAATAGTTGACAAATGATTGAAGGAATACGTGACGGCATAACTTTATATGCATTTGCTAGTCATGAGAGTGAATAGGTGCGGCCTATGACTCCTTCACTAATTGTTAATTAGTAAATTTCTAGTTGCTAATATTATTATTATTGTTGTTGAAATTATTACATGTTTATTTATATTTGTTACGTTGTCACTCTCTTAAGAAATGCTTTGTCTTCACAATATAATAAATTGGATTCTTTCTAGCTGGGCATGTTTTAGTGGTGGCATCATACTTGTTCTTGTTTGATTTTGGGGATTTGACTTGGTCCTTATTTTGAATGTTGTAGAGGATCCTTTGTAATATATTTATCATACCATGAAGTTGTTTGACTTGGTTGTTTAACATAAAACCTTAAGGGCTATTGGGTACATATTTGCTTTGCTTTTATTGTTGTGTGTTCGCATGGGATTTCTGTACTTTTGTCATTAACGGTAATTCACCTTTGTTGAAAATGATCCCTTCAATGCTATATATTTATAATGTTGTCCTTGTTAGTTTAACTCCATAAGTTTTTCCTCACGTTTGGTGGTATAAGTGCCCAATTGTATCAACCATTTTTCACCTAGCATCATATCCATCCCATTGAGTGGTACCACATAGAATCCTTATTGTAGTTATAGTTCTTGTATTTGAACATGTATTTTATGACAACATCCTATGTTTTCGACCAAATGTCCATCATCAAACTTAGCAATAAGGTCCTTGGTGGGGTACACAAAAATATTTAATTGTTTCACGACATTGATGTCTATATAGTTACGAGTACTACCAAAATCTACAAGGATTGTTAGTTCCCTATTTTTTACAATTCCTTTGAGCTTCACTATTCATGGCTGTGATTTGTGTATCTTAATTGTAGATGTAAATGTCATTTTTATGCCCCTTTTCTTGGAACCTTTATTTCATTGGTCATCCTAAGATGAGGTGGGATATATTTGGTGGTTACTTTTTTTGCTTTGTTTTTTAAGTAATATTTCCCCTTTGTGACACATCATCATTACTATTTTGTAGTATGCATGAAATAGATTATAGCGATACTTTTTGTGATGTTTTGTTGTTTCATCATTGTCTGAATCCGAGTTGTAAGTTGCAATGATTTCAGTGTATTGGTACAGTACTTCCACTTGCTTCCCATCCACTATTCTATAGTACATAATGACATGTCTTCACATCTATGACCAGGAATCCAGTTCTTACCAAATCAGCACCGATTGTTTTTCTTCCGTTTATCCTTTTATCTCCGTGAGTATTGATTTTGAGTGTTGTTGTAGTGATTTGATGCACTATAACTAGTTGTATTTTTTGTAGATTTTAGGGGCCATCTCATATTGAGTATTAAACTATCTTTCAATCATCTTCATCAAGATTTTGGCTTCTGACAAATTCTTATGTTTTAATAGTCTTAACTCACTGCAGATGATGGGTTTTAATCCTAAAACATACAACTTTAATAATTGATCGTCTGTAAGATATATAAATCTAGTAGCCTAGACTTCTCGTTTATTGTTCCTATTTGTAATAAATGAGTAAACCTAGAAAAGGTGTCATCTTCATCATTGTTGGTGGGCCAATGAATTGTAGCTTTAGAAACTGAATCCCCTGGCTCAATACTTAAATTATCAACTTGGGAGTTTGTACAAACTTAAGAGGTATCGTGCACTGTATATGCAATTGCAGAGGAAATAGCTTGAAAGACTGACTAAGAAAAACAGTAATTATAGAGCAACAACTTAATCTAGGAAAATAAATATGTCAAGGAAATAACTTGAAATACTAACTAAGAAAGATAGTAAATGCAAAGCAACAACTTAATCTAGGAAAATAAAGACATCAAGGAAATAACTTGAAATACTAACTAAGAAAGATGGTAAATACAAAGCAACAAATTAACTATGAAAATAAAGAATGGCTTGCTTAAAAACAAGAATTGAAGCATGGAAGAAATAAAATGTTGAAATTGAAATAACAATAAATAAATATTGATCTAATCTAAAAGAGCTTGTAATAGGAAAACTACAAGTGTTACACGAAACTACATGAACAATACAAGAAACTACAATAAAGAAAAAACACAAGGAATAAAATGCCAAACTAAAATAAATGAAATGAAAGACATGCAGAGGTTCTTAGTCCTTCCCTTGAGTGGTACCAACCCAAGCAAGTATACTAAATATGGAACAAATGTAGCTCTTCCTTATTTAATAATGTCCCATTAAAATAGGGCAACAAGTCACCTCTTGATACAAATTCACCTTTACCAACAAGGGAGGAATGAAAATGCTAAAGAGTAGAAGAATGATAAACTAACTAACCCATGTGATTTGATCCTAATACTATTTGTCCTTGATTAAACCCAACTACTCATGTGATCAATTCCTTGATTTGTGGAATTTAGAAATCAACGTGTTAATTTTGTGGGATTGATTCCTCCTTTAGAAATCCGAGCTTACCTCCATAATTTCGAACCCTTATTCTCATTGAGTCCTTCTTTACATGATCAAAACTCACGAGAATAATTAGCAACTATCCCATGCAATCAAATCCTTGATTTATGGAATTTGTCCCCCAGTTAACTAGAAATCAACATGCCAACTTTGTGAGGAAGTTACTCTCAAATGGAAAGGGAAAAAAAAAGACCACCTAGGGCATAGTAGACCCACTTCCATTCAATGATTCTTCATAAAAATGTTCAAAAGTGAGAGAAATTGAAATTCCTATAGGTTTGGAGGAAGGTTCAAGAATAGAGTCTTAAAAATATTTTAGATTGAGCCCAGTGAAAAAGGGACTGATCCAATGTTGTAAATTTTGCAGGGTAAAATTCTAGAAGTAAATGATGCAAGTCACAAGTCACCTTCTCATATCTTAGGAAATTTAATCATTTTAAAAGATGTAAATTTTGAATTAAGAACCAGCTACATAGTAAAACATAATTCCCTTAAGTGTTTTAATGGGAAAAGGGGATGATGCAAATTTCAATGGGGGGAGGGTGTTCTTTCAATTACACTAGAAAAGTAAAACACTCCCTTGTCACTTCCAAAAAGCAATACAATAAGTGAGGGACTCGTTGGTCCTATTTAGAGTTCATACGAATTTATATCAGATGAATCATCATATATTATTATTGCTAAATAGATATATAACTTGAGGAATAGGAATGCAGACAAAGCCAATTGGAAGAATAACTTGAAGGGGGTTTTGATACAGATCCAAGGAGGACTTATCCTCATAAAAAATCCTATATCTAACTATCAAAAGAAAATCTTTAAAATAAATTCAATAAGGGAAACAAAAACCCATCAAAGGGGTCCTTGGCAAATAGCATACCCTTGCAAAGAGTAAACAACGATTGCCTTGTCCTTAACTATTAGAGGGTTGGGTAGCCCCTCTAAAAGACCACCCCTTGTAAGAACATTTGACTTAATCGTCTGATATCTAATACTATTAGAATAAACTATAAGTGAGGGTAAAAATTTGATATGTTTATTAGAGAATATTATAAATGAATGGGATTTTATAGCTTTATATGTAATAGATAATTCCCAAGGGGATTATGACAAGATGGAAAATTCCTATCTCATTACTAAATTCTTCTTTCCTTGTATTGGGTAGTTGGAAATAATTTTTTTATTTTAGGATATAGGGCAAAAGATATGTGATTTGTTATAGTCCATATGATAAAAAGGAAACTCTTATGGGAGGATTTATTTTCTTTAGAATGCATGAAAAATGAAAGGGTGATTATTGGAGAAGACTTAAAATTCACCCTTAATAAATCTTGAGTATGGGACATCAATAAGGTTGGAAATTTTTTCAAATACAAGATAGAAGAGGAAACTTATGTAGATGTAGAACCCATTAAAAATTCACCAACTTGGAGGAATAACAAAGTTTGGACATATTTTTGGCAACTAAAATTTCAATGAGTGAAACAAGTAGGGTGAGAACATAGATGGGGTTGGAGAGCGTTCATATAACAAGCCCATCTTAATATAAATAGAGAAACATGATCACAAGTGAATCAACCCATTCAAATTTAACTATATATGTTTAGAGGCTGAGGATGTCTAAAGGCGGTAAAAGATGAATGGATTGCTTGTTAAGAGAGCTCAAGATAATTAGGAAGTTGTTTGTTTGTATAAGATTTAAGGAACGTAGAAAAGGTAGGGTCAACTTGGGAACCCACTAAATACAAAAGTATATATAAGATCCCCCCAAAAGTGGAATGAAAGCTCGTTGATAAATATGAGAGGAATATGGATAAAATATTTAAGGAGGAAGAAAAAATTAGAGTAGGAAATTTAGAAAATACAAAGCAAAAAATGTTGGAATGGAGAGAATCAAAGTGGAGAAAAAAGAGTAGGGTCGTCTGACTGGAGAAGGGAGATGAATGCAAAGTATTTTTCACAACTTTGCAAATCATAGAAATAAAGTTAGTACTATTTGGGAAATGGAGAACTTAGAAGGAGGTAAAGTTGAAAAAAACTAGAAAATAACAAAGTGGGGGGTCTCTCATTTTAAATATAGCTATATAGAGCCAAATTGAGCCAACATAACATAAATTTGAAAATAATCTTATATTTTTTTTGAGATTTGTGACAAAGGAACCAAATCAAATGTTAGTGCAACAGGTCTTAAATGAGGAGTTAAAGCAATATTTGGATCTTTTAGAAAAGATAATAGTTTGAGGCCCACTTGATGGTTGTATAAATAATAGATCAATGCTATGAGCAATGGTGCTAAGAAGAAGCACATGAAATAGATCTTGCTACTAAGAATTCTCACAAGCATACACAAGAAAAATAGAGAGAATAAAAGAGACTGAATCACATGAATGAACAGATTAATATTGGTGTGTATCCTTCCATTTAATAATGATGAATAATAGTGTACAAAATAGTACATCCCTCATAGGAAAATCAAGTTGTATGGAGACAACTCATAAGCTCAAAAAGGCCGACTTACTGAAGTATAGCAAACCCCCATAGGTAGCTAAAGCACTTCCCAAATCTATCAAGGACGTCGCGAATTGGAAAAATCATGAGTGAGTTGTCAAGGGAGATGGAAAAACATGATAATCCTAGAAAATGGAGAGAAATTCATGAAGTATGGGTTGGAAACAAAGGGACCCAATTTCGTAGTTGACTAACTTTACCTTATCCACAGAAAAGCTAGAAAATATTAATAAAGCAGAATATGATGTAAAGTGTTGTATACTAATTTTGGATGGCCAAAAGGTGGTCAAGATCAACCCAGAATTAGAAATAAAGCATTCATGGGATATAGATGGCATGTATTGACTTTAAGGTGCAAGTGGATGCCAACTAATTAACCTAGTGGGTGAATAATTAATCAAATAATGATTAATTATTTTATCCTAAGTTATGAGTGGGTTTAATATATTCCAACACCCCCCTATAAGTCTAAATTTATGATAGTATATCAAAACTATAGATGCATATGGATGCATATAGGTCCCAACAACAAGGTTATGGTCACCCTTTAACAATTATTATGTCCATAAAAGTGAGGAAAGAGGAAAAACCACATGGGGAAAATCCTCCCTCAAGATAGGACAAGGCACAAAACTTGAAATAATATGTCTTCAACATATCTTTATCTTCACTTTAATGAGTTGAATGAACTGCTTCTGTATGGAAGACTTGTTGAAGAAATCATGAACTCTGTGATCATACACTATAGTGTAGAACCTGCAAGAAAGAAGAGGAGAGACTCCTTGTATCTCATCAACTGATGAAGTAGGAGCATTATCTAAATGCTTCTTGCTGCTTTCAAACTCTCATCTGCAAACATAATCTGAAATGGAAAAGAGATCTGTGCTTTCTCCTTTCCAAAGAGTACAAAAGTTAAGACAATTTATTTCACACCCAATTCCCTAAATAGCTGCAAAGTTGTGATGTGAATCACATGCCAATCTTCCAATATGATGTAGCGCCTTTCCAAATCTTATATAAGGCTAATAAAACTTTGACATATCAGAAACATTATCATATGGAACAGCAAAGACAAAGGCTTGGATGGATCCATGAGGATATAGGGCTAGACTAGGAAAACTATGAGCAACTGGGGAAAACTGATAGCTGTAAAAATCTGAATGATGGATGGATATGAGATCCAAACCATAAGTGTTTAGAACAGATCCAAACATGTTTAATGTTAGTCCAAATATGACTAAGGACATGGATAACCAACCACTAAAATATAATAAAGTGATCTAGACGGGAACCCCAAACAACCATTATCCCATCCGCTTTCCCAGAATTTAGCTTGCTCTACATTTAGAAAACCTCCCAGAATTTAGCTTGCTCTACATTTAGAAAACCTTAAATTTGGCTTCTTATCCAAATATTTCTTCTCCCGCAAGGCTATTGCGCAGCTCATCTTCTGCAAGTTCAATTCTGTAAACAGGTTTCTGCAAGCTTGCTTTTCCACAACAAAGTTTCCGCATTTGCGGATTGCGGATTGTGGAAATTCCCAAATTCCAAATTTGACTTCCACAATTATGCGGCCACCACACTCCTTTCCGCAATTACATTGAGGATTACGGATCCAAATTTTCTAGAAGTTGAACTTTCGCAATTCCTTTTCCGTAACTCTTTACAACCATTGATTTCATGTGTCTTCCTTCCTGACCGTTGATATGAGATCAGATGCAGATCTCATCTTATCTTTGCAGATCCTTTATCTTCCTTACACCTTTTTCTTGCGGGATTCTTCAAGAGTTTTAGATATCTTGCACCTTTGATCTCATCCATTGATATGCTATCTCCAACGAAACTTCACTTAACCTTGCGAATTTCTTATCTTCCATTCATGTTCACTTCATGAACCTTTCCCTGCCGTCGATCCATCTTCTTGAGATGTTTTGAGTTGTCTGATGTCTGCTAAAATTGGCTTCCGTGACTTTATAATTCTTCGTTGATTGATTGGAGGTTCAATCAATCTTTCTTTGCTAGATATGTGCAACCTCTTCATGGTCTTACACAACCTCTGTAATGTTCAACTATTGCAAGCCCTAATTCCAGACTATGCATACATCGATTTATCATAACAAAGATCATCAATCATTCAATTCATGAAATCATACATTCAAAAAGAATTGTAATCACACACAAAGATATGCCGAAATAGGATTTCCTTCTTTCAATACAATGAAACTGTACCTTCATGATTACCTCGGAACCTGTGTTCTAATGCCCTTAGTCTGGTATAACTACAACCAACTACCTTGGCCTGATTTACAATGATTTGGACACTCCTTATCCATATTGAATGATTGCCTCTGGCTCTTCTTGCTACTTTTGTCTCTCCCTTTACTCCCTTCTCCCTCTTTCCTCGAAGGCTTATAAACATATATACAATAGGATTGATGAACCCTTTTTGGTTCAGATCCTCAATATACTCAACAGTCTGCTAACTAATTCTAAATAAAGCAACATAATAAACCCTATCTCAATGACTCACTCATGAGAGCCTTGACCCTTATCGAATCCTACCATTTGACATGGGATCAGTTACATGACTCATTTAATGAATCATCACTCACCTAATGACTCATCACCTATCTAGAATAATACTCAACATAGATTTATTTACAATGTAATAGTCTAAGGACTATTAATTTAGAATATGAAGACCTATTCTAGGTCTGATCAAACATTGAGCTTAGACTTGAATGGAGAGCAAGATGCTCCTGCATCAGACTCCCGAGGAAGAAAGAAATATGACCTCCTGGTCATAACCTTCCATCTTCAGTATTCCAAGATCCCAAACTTTGTGTTGTAGCTGATCATCCATCTCATCATGTTGTTTTGTCTTTGTCATCCTCAGTTCTCCTAGTTTCCATACTTTATGTTGCAATACTCCACTAGCTTTGCTTCTGCAATATTCATCTGTCATCTGTCTTCTGTTGTTATTTTCTCTATTTTCTCTAATAATGTAAATCCTCATTCTTTCTTCATTCCTTCTCTGAGACACTTTCACCATCAACATCCTTAATTCTTCAATCTCCATGTCTAATCTATCCTTTGGTTGGTACACCTGCTTACCCTGCATGTCTTTTGTCTTTTTGTTGCTGGCCACTACTTGTGGCATCCTCATGTCTTTAGGATTTCTCCTTTCATCTACAATCATACCTCAACTATAAGGTATTCCAAGATTCTCCACAAAATTATGTTGGTCTGCAATTTCCCTTAACCGTTGTAACAAAATCATATCATTATAAGACAATTCAATGCCTTGACTTCCCATCTTCTCCTCTCCATTGTTGTCACTAAATATTTCTATGCTTGCATACATTAATAACTCATCCTTGTCAATCCTTGGATTGAATAACCAATCTTCTAGCATTTTTAATTCTTCATCATACTCTCTGAGGTTAGAAATTTTATCTTTACCTTCAATAGCCAACTCTGCAACAACCAGCTCTCCTAGGTATTGATCACCCTTTTGAGACAATATAGTATTTTCCTGTGTCATGACAGATTTATTCCTTTATCTTCCAACAACATCATTATCAAAATATGCAAGTGTTTTCCTTTGGTTATCTCCATGAGACCACATCATCTCATCCTTCGATTCCAGAACAAAATTTTGGCTTTGGTCCATGTCAAGGATACATGGATACTCTCCTTCTTCTTCCTTTACCTCTGGGAAAACCTCACAAGGTTCATCACTTGTTACCCCTATAGATATACACAATTCATTGATTTCAAAAATATCGATATTTTCATCTCCAATTGACTCTCTTATTAGCACATTCTTTTGTTGATTTGAACTCTCCCAAGAGTTCATGAGGCTTTCATCTAGTCCCTCTTCTACACCATCTTTTCCCAAGATGATTCCATGTTCTGGTTCACAATAGTGAACATATTCCTCTGTTGATGGCCCAGTTCTGATCTTTCTTTTCTTTTCCAAAGCATCCATCCTATGCTTCATTTCCTTATCAACCTGCATAAACATATCATCTAAGTGTTCTTCAATACCTACAGTCATACACAAACCAGTAGATTTGAAAACATGAGACTCTGAAGTCTCTATTGATACCTTTTCTGGCATCCTCCTTTTGTATTGGTCTAAGCACAACATCAAACTTTCACCATCACTTATTTATTCAATAGTCTAATATACAGGATGCATACACTCTTCATAGGATACCATATCATCTTTTACTATAACAAAATTATATTCTGCTATCCTGCTTTTGGAAATCACATCTTCTTTTTCTTTAGACTTCATGACAGTCCAAGGTGACAGTTCAACTTTTTCCTTCATCAGAGTGCAATTATGATCCTTCCCTATAAAAATGTCTTTGCACATTTATTTTTCTGCCTTCATCTTCATATCATCTTCAATTGACTGTGTTCCTCCATCAAGCAACTCATTAATGAGTTCCTTTTACTGCAATACTTCAAACCTTTCCTCATTTGAGAGACTTTCTTCATCAAATTTTAAGATAGTTTCCAAAGATTTCCTATCATTTGCAACAAAACCTGTAATCACAAACAAATCATCAATCTCAAAAACATAAGACCTCTTGGTCTCATTCGACCTCACATTCATCTTCTCCATCAGTTGATCCGTACTCTTTACAAAATCTGTGAGACTTTCAATTAGTCTCTCCTTTTCTGCTTCATCATCATCTCCAAGCAAAGGACCCTGTTCAGGTTCCCAGTATCAAACTTCCATCTCAGACTCAGCTTCCCTTAGTTCTTCTTTCAATACAGCATACATTTTTTTCCTTAGATTCACCTGAAGTGACATCTTACCTTCCTTTACTCATTACCCAACCATACCTCTGGGTTTCTTCTGCAACTGCTTGTATACGCTTCTCAAAGCACCAAATGTCTCTTGCTAACTCTAGCAATTCCCTGTTACATTCTTCTTGACTTTCTTTCTTCTTTCTTTTGTCATGGCTTTCATTTGAACCCCTGCAATGACCTTTAGTAGTCATTGTTTCTATCTCCCTCTCTTTTGTGAACTTCATCCTGTCCACTTGTGGACTGCTTTCCTAAGCTTCCCTCAACAAGTCTCCACACTTGTCTATTATACCTCAACAAGCTATCTCTCCTTGAGCTTGTCCTTTTGGTATCTATGGTACTTCTAGAACCTTTTGAGCATCTCATTTTCTCTTATGTTTGGCTTCTATAGGTCCACTCCTCTTTTGATAACATGCACTAGTCCTCTCTTTTCCAACCTTTGTTGGATTTATGGGTTCTTCCACTGCTTCCTCTTTCCTCTAAGAGTTCACAAACTCTTCTTCATCAGGAACATAAGTGTCATGTGTACAACTCCACTTCCTTTAGTATGTTGTAACCTGTTAAATCCTTCCAAGGATTTATTTTTCACTCTCCTATGGATAATATCAATTTAAATTACATAGTCTTTGTCTATAAGTCTTTTCCCATAGTTAATTATAATCCTAATGAAAAACAAAAAGATCATTACCTCATTCCAAGAGCTAGTTGTGCTCTGATACCAATATGATGCAAAAGGGAACCCCAAACAACCATTATCCCACCCACTTTCCCAAGATTTAGCTTTCTCTACATTTAACAAACTTTAAATTTGGCTTCTTGTCCAAATATTTGTTCTCCCGCAATGCTATTGCACAGCTCTGCTTCCATAGGTTCAATTCTATAAACAGGTTTCTGCAAGCTTACTTTTCCACAACAGAGTTTTTGCAACTCTCTTTCCGCATTTGCGAAGTGCGGAAATTTCCAAATTCCAAATTTGAATTTCACAATTATGTGGCCGCAACACTCCTTCCGCAATTGGATTGCGGATCCAACTTTTCTAGAAGTTGAACTTCCACAATTTCCCTCCTGCAATTCTTTTTTTGTAACTCTTTACAACCGTTGATTTCATGCAACTTCCTTCTTGACCATTGATCTGAGATCAAATGCAGATCTCATCTTATCTTTGTGGATCCTTTATCTTCCTTACACCTTTCTCTTGCAGGATTCTTCTGGAGTGTTAGATATCTTGCACCTTTGATCTCGTCTGTTGATCTGCTATCTCCAACGAAACTTCACTTAACCTTATGGATTTCTTATCTTCCATTCACGTTCACTTCATGAATCTTTCCCTATCGTCGATCCATCTTCTTGAGATGTTTTGAGTCGTCCGATCTCTGTTAAACTTGGCTCTCGCGACTTTATAATTCTTCATTGATTGATTCGAGGTTCAATCAATTAAATTCAATCGATCTTTCTTTGCCAGATCTGCGTAACCTCTTCGTGGTCTTACACAACCTCTGTAATATTCAACTATTTCAAACCCTAATTTCAGACTATGCATACACCTATTTATCAAACATTAACAAAGATCATAAATCATTCAATTCATGAAATCATACATTTAGAAAGAACTGTAATCACACACAAAGATATGCCGAAATAGGATTTCCTTCTTTCAATACAATGAAACTGTACATTCTTGATTATCTCAGAACCTGCGTTCTGATCCCCTTAGTCTAGTTTAACTACAACCAACTACCTTGGCCTAATTTATAATGATTTGGCCACTCCTTATCTAGATTGAATGACCGCTTATGGCGCTTCTGGCTACTTTTGTCTCCCCCTTTACTCCCTTCTCCCTCTTGCCTCGAAGGCTTACAAACATACATACAATAGGATTCCTAAACCCATTATAGTTTAGATCCTCAATATACTCAACAGTCTGCTATCTAATTCTAAATAAAGCAACATAATCAACCCTATCTCAATGACTTGCTCATGAGAGCCTTGACCCTTATCAAATTCTACCATTTGACATGGGATTAGTTACATGACTCATCACTCACCTAATGACTCATCACCTATCTAGAAGAATACTCAACATAGATTTATTTACAATGTAATAGTCTAAGGACTATTAATTCAGAATATGAAGACCTCTTCTAGGTCTAATCAAACATTGAGCTTAGACTTAAATGGAGAGAAGGATGCTCCTGCATCAGAAACACTTCAAACAATGTAAGATAAGTAAAACTGCATAAGAGACCAATGAGGAATCAACTAGTGAACTTGGGATTTGTATAGTCTTAGGATTATTCAGATGTATGGTAGATGGTATGGATCGTGGTATGATATGTGTATCAACCTGAAAATATGCTTCTAAATCATAATCCAAAGGATCATGTATAAGCATATCAGTAGACTCATGGGAATACACTGGTAATGAATCCTTTGTAGGAAAGGAGGAAAGAAGGAGATGTTCAAAGTCTTCAAGAAGGCTGTGAGTATTGATGCCAAGAAAAAAGGAGGATATGTAGAAGCACATGATATCAAGTATGGTAAGTGGCATGACACTAATAGAACTTGATTTGGCTAATAAAACATCTTGGAATTCATTGGGTTGCGCACCATCAATGAGAGAGGTATGCACAAAGTGTGAAGAATCTGGCACATAGATCTTAGAATCTAAGATAGAAGATTTAGAGAACAATGAATTGGTGATAGGATCATCATCAATTTTAATAGTAGCTCCATAGGTTACTTTCTTTTTCATCATTAGTATCACAAGAAGAAAAATCACCTTCAAGAGACACAGAAAAAGATGACTCTTCAATATTTGCTTCTTGATTGAAGGAGGAAGAATTCGAATCAAAGAGGGAAGCAACAACATGATGTGTATGAGAAATTTCTTCATCATGATCAACTTTATCACAGAACATAGAGGCCAATAAATATTGAGAGAGAGAACAAGAGGAGATGTTGGGTTCGCTCCATGCTTCATCTTCTATTTCCTGCAAACCAAAAGATTTATCCAAATTCTTCCAAAGCTCAAATGGATACTCAACAGAATCTATGATATGATGTATATTTGGAGACATTCCAAAACACATAATTCCATAAGCTATATCACAATTATATATCCAACCAATATTCACTTCATAAGACTCGGGTTCGCTCAATGCACCAATGGAGACATCAAAGAGACATTGCCTCTTCAAGTATGCGCTCATCTTAGGCTTCCAATTAGCATAGTTGAAAGGAGATGGCAGAGGAAATTTGAATCCATATAGAAGTTGTTAATATTCTCTAGGAGATAATCTCTGCAACCTCCAAAACAAAACTAGGAGAAAATCTTGTAAGCTAGACAAGCTCTTCTTCGAAGAGGGATAGGAGACTGGATGCGCTCCTCAACTCTGTAAAAATTGATCAACCTCACTGCACTGATACCATGTAGAAATAATAGATCAATGCTATGAGCAATCATGCTAAGAAGAAGCATAGGAAATAGATCTTACTACTAATAATTCTCACAAGCATACACATGAAAAATAGAGAGAAGAAAAGAGACTGAATCACATGAATGAAGAGATGAATATTGGTGTGTAGCCTTCCATTGAATAACGACAAATAATAGTGTACATAAATAGTACATCCCTCATAGGAAAATCAAGTTGTATGGAGACAACTCATAAAGCTCAAAAAGGCTGACTTACCAAAATATAGCAAACCCCCATAGGTGGCTAAAGCACTTCCCAAATCTATCAAGGACCTCATGAATTGGCAAAATCATGAGTGAGTTGTCAAAAGAGATGGAAAAACATGCTAATCCTATAAAATGGAGAGAAAGTCATGAAGGATGGGTTGGAAACAAAGGGACCCAGTTTCCTAGTTGACTAGCTTTACCTTATCCATAGAAAAGCTTAATAAAGCAGAATCTGCTGTAAAGTACTGTATACTAATTCAGGATGGCCAAAAGGTGGTCAAGATCAACCCAGAATTAGAAATAAAGCATTTCCGGGATATATATGGCATGTGTGGACTTTATGCAAGTGGATGCCAACTAATTAAGCTAGTGGGTGAATAATTAATCAAATAATGATTAATTATTGTATCCTAAGTTATGAGGGGGTTTAATATATTCCAACAATTGTTAGCAAAGTTTTTTATTGGAATCTTTGGATTATTGGAAGATGTTATGATCGGGGTAATTAAGGAGGTATGAAGAAAATGGAAAGTTTTGGGAGTATTTAATTATACTTTTCTATCACTAATTCTAAAATAATCCATTAACCTTTGATGACTTCAGGTTGATGCCCTGTTGTAATTATAGATATAAATAATGAGGAAAATGATAGAAATAAGAGTATAAAATGTTTACTTGGAAGTTAAAATAATGGAGTAGTCTGGGTTTCCAGTTGGTGGACATCATACATGATGTTATTGGAGTAGAACAAGAGGAACTGCACTCTATAAAAATAGAGAAAAATCCAATAAGGTCATAAAACTTGACTTCTCAAAGGCCTATGATGAGATAAATTAGGTATACATCAAGTTGATAATTCCCCATGTAGGATAAAGTCTCTCAATAGTCGAGTGCATAATGAGATGCCTAGACTCAGTCTACTTTGCAGTGCTTATAAATGGGTTTGCAACCAATTTTTTCAATCCCATAAGGGGATTGAGACAAGGATGCCCCATTTATTTTTTGTTGTTTTTAATTGTTTTTAAAGGTTAAGAAGGGTTATTCTTGAAGTTAGGAGAGTATGAGCCATCCTAGGAGTTAAGATTGTTAAAGAATTATCTCATTTTTTGTTTGTTGATGGTGTTTGTTGTAATCACTCAGATCACTAAGTTACCAATAATACACATATAGAATCATAATCATAATAGAGACAAGAGACAAGATAGTAGGATAAATAACAGCTTTATATTACACAAAACACATATGGATTCATACAAACATCAAACCGAACCAAGTTTGTATCTGGCTCAACACCCTAATATATATGATTACAAAACAGTTATGAATAACTACTTGTCGATTCAGTCAACCGACACGACCTTTGGAGGCCGACTTAATCTCTAATTAGTTAGCTAACTAGTCTAGTCAGCTCACCGACTAGCTCCTCCAACATATCCCCCATGAATAAATATTTCTTCATCCCAAAGAAACAGGGGAGGTAACAAAAGCATCCTGTCTGAAGTAGTTTTCTTCAAGTCGCTCTATCTTCATGGGTTGTGTAGTCGAATGGATTGTCTTTTCTGTACACATACCTCCACAATGGCTTCTGCTGTAATGGCAAGTTGGTGCTGAAATTTTGTCCAATTGCGGAGGGAATTTTGAATGTCAATGGTCAAGGTTGTAATGCTTGACAGAATCAACAACTTCTCTTGTATTGGTAGGTCTATGATGTTGCTCATGTCGATCCCGAGCAGTTGAGTTTTTTCTTCTACTGTGTCGCAGCAATCTTTTCATTTATGGGAAAATCTTATCCAATGTGTTGATATTGGGTAATTTCTTATTCATCCACTGGTGTGCTTGTTTTTCTAATTTTTCAAGTTTTGTTGTTTCCAGTACAGTCCGATCTTGTACTGTTATCCTCATTGCTCCTTCCAATCCTTGTTGATTTTCTAATATTTTAATGTGTTCACGGGTGTCTCGAGCCTGCTGAAATACTTGGCCATAGAAAGTGTACCAACTGTGTAGTACTTCTTCTGTGGTGGTGGACTCCTCCAAATGTTTCTGCAGTACTTTGTAGGCTTCTGAGAATGTTGTCTACTAATTTCTCAAAAGCGCATAAGTCTCTTCTTTTTGCTCATCCTTTTTGGCCTGCAATTGTGTGTGAAGGTTCGACACGACACTTTCCAGTAGTTGGTAATCTCTTTCTAATGGTTTGTCAATGTCGGTCTCTTTTGCTCTTGGTAAAATTGTTTGAGTCAGATTCCTGCATTTGGTCAGGAATTTGACTTGTTCTGCTTCAAGTTTGTCTATCTGTTCTTTTTTGTCTTGATTTCTCATTGCAGCCTCTTTAGTGAGTGCTCCCAATAGCTGGTCCAGTTCTCCATCTATAAGTTTTGGTGTGTTGACTGTAGTAGTTGACCCTAGTTGATGAAGGTGGATAATCACCGGTCCCTGTTGTGTCTGCAGTTGTTCTCTTTTCTTCTTTTATTTTACTTTTATGTTTAGAATGATGGACCACCATTAGTCTTGTTGGTACTGATGTTGTATGTTGTAGCTCTGTTTGGTGCTCTTCATTCAGTGGATTTTCAATCGACTGAGCTTCTGTTGTGACAGGGTTAACTAGTTGTACTACATGGGTGGGACTTGTAGTTGTTTGTGCCTCTATTGGCGGTGAATATGGTGGCTCTGGATTGTGAGGAGACTCTGGTGGTGGTGGTGGTGATGGCGATGGCAATGGTGAGTGGTATGGGGTTAATGGAGTGGTTAGAAGGTGACTTGTCAGCATGGAGATTTCGAATTCTAGCTACAAATCAACAGAGTTTTCAATTTCTTCAGAGTCCATAGGCTGGGTGATTTATGTATCTAGTGTTGCTTGATCATTACCTTCAAGATCAAGTGTTCCTTCATTTGCCTCATTAACTGGAAGTTTTGGGATAGTTGGTGTGAATGAGGAAATATGGGTTGCAACCACTTCAGATGTTTTGTCAGGATTTCGGATGTACGAGGATTTGATAAGTCCCGGAAGTTTTGGTGGTGGTGAGACTTGGTCGGTTTGTGAGGTGAGACTTTGTCGGGCAGAGCTCGACTCTATGAGTTTATGAGTGGTGGTGATTTATTGGGCATTGAGAATTAGGTTTGGTAGTATGTTGATAAATTGTTGAAGTTCAACATATCTATCAATCTTTTCTTTCAGAGTTTTGGGGATGATATCTTTGTAAATTGTTGATATGGCAATGGTTGAGTCTGGTGTTATTATGGTCAGAGAAGGTTGTGGGGGTTCTGGTGTTAAATCAATAGGACTTATTTTGGGTTGGGTAACAGTTCTTACCTTTTTAAGCATGCCTTGCTTTGCTCCTGATTCGACAAACTGTTTCAATTGTGCTTCGACAAATACTTTGTTCAATGAAGCTGCATCCTACAGAATGTCGGCAGTGGTAGCAAGTAGTTCATCTTCGTCTTCTGATTCTTCTTGAAGGATAAGTTTGTGCATCCCCTCTCCTTGTGCCTAAGTCCCTTGCTTTTTTTCTTGATGTTGATATTTCCTTAGCTATTCTTTTCAGATTTTCTTTTGTCATAGCGTACTCAAGTCTATCGAACTGAGTTTCTTCATCTGTCTGTCCTCCTCCCTTCTCCTGTTGTTGTTGAGTCGGGACCACAGTGTTATGTTTTGTCAGTACATTTTCAATCTGAAAGAGGTTTTTCTCCTCTATCGGGTTGTCTTCAGAAGTGAAGGTACTAATATGAAGGTGAAATTCATAGTATTCTTCCTTCTCTTGGTCAGTCAATGGTTCCACAATGGATTGATTAATCCCTTTTGCAGCCTTCGGTATGGTTATTTTGGTTTTGGTCTGCCTAGATAGATCTATGAAAATCTCCTCGACTGTTGGATAATAGTCGAGTGGTTTTTCTTTTGTTGTGGACCCTTGCATGTGCCATATTGTAGTGTGGTCGAGTCCCAACTGGATATGTGCTGTAGGGGGCAGACATCTTCGGATGTTTTGAGGCACCCTCCATCTGGTTGTTTAAATTTTCAGATTTTGAAACCAATTTTCTAAGAACAATTTTCCTTCCTCCAGCTCCTTTGGAGTTCCGCCCATTGAAAATGACTTGAAACGCCACATGTGGAACCTGGTCGGTTCTAGAAACTGTGGATTCCCTAAAGGACATAGGTGGTACATGTCTATCCAAATTAATAGTGATGGAAATATAATTATTGCACCTGTTTCCTGGCACTTTTCGCAGATAGACTTGAGCATGTCGGCCACGTATTGAGCCCAGCAATAAAATTTCCCCGAGTCTGCTACACAGTCAACAGCTTCCAGCATGTTGAGTTTCAAATCGTATCCTCATCCTATGACAGTCAAGCCTGTGGATACGATTTTGGGTGTAGTGGCTTTAATTTGTCCGACAATTAACCCTTTGGAGTTTTTCCCTATCGGTGTTCCTGTTAGTCTTTCAACCAACACTTCTTTGATACCTACAGGAACAAGGTCACCTTTGTTGGAAATCCCGGTAAGTGTGTAGATGGTTTCAGCTAATATCTCCACTGGTTTGTCGAAGTACAACTTCCCATTGTGGTATCGGTTGATGATGAATTTTACAATATTTTCTTTTGTCCCTCCAAAACTTGTTGATGTAATTGTAACTTCGGAATGTATTCATCTATGTATCTTATGTATTGTAACCCGATGTTTATTCTGGGATGTATCTATAATGTAATTGAGTCATATTGTCATGCCCCAATGTTTCGATCGGGAGGATCAATAATGTAAACAAGTCATGTCAAGTCATTGTGGGTAACCCTCCTATTGTCTAAGGGTTAAAGTCCCCACAGTTATGGGGCATAGGGTTATTAGATTCCTAGTAGAGGTCGGCCCTAGTAGGGTTTTAGTCATGTCGGGATTAGTATAAATAGAGAGCTGGACTCTCTATTTAACACACATCACTTACACACTCAAGTGTAGCGCATAGTTGAGGAAGGAGAAGACACTGGGGCTAGAGAAGAAGAAGGTTACTGTTGTTGGGAGTGCATCTTACTGTTTTGGGGTTTTACCTTTTGTGTTGTTTCTATCTCTGAGGAATTTGTGGGGTTTTCTCCATTTATGGTTTCCCTAAGGAAAAACACTATGTTCATTGTCTCTTGTGTTTGCTTGCTATGCTTGTTTTTCTCTCAGTTAAAGATCCATATAATGCTAGCTTAAATGTTGAAAAACTAACAAAACTCGCCATGAGGGGTGCATTCATATAGTTCATGATAGTGCTTTGGTTTATTTTTTCCCCCTCCTATGACATTTTTAATTACCCCCGTAAGCACATTTTTTTATTTATGTCCAGTGTCGTGCTTATGAAACTTCCTGTACTTTTGCATTTATAATGTTTTGCAACCGTTTCACTAATGGAGTTACAACGGGTTCTAACTATTTTGCTTTGGTTGTCATGGATCTGGTTTGCTTTGGGGCCATCTTGTCAATTTTTTGTTCGGCTTTCTTTGTAGTTAATCTGCTCCCGAAAGTCTGGTAACTCTATCACTCTAGATCTTGGTAAAGTGGTATGAAATCTTCATCTAACATAGTATTTATAGGTGGAGCAGATGGCGATCTTGTCGATGGAGCTATTAATGGCAGATTTGATGGTAAAGGACGCTCTATTGAAGGCTCTTTTAACGCATTCTGGTTTTGGTGCTCCTTCTGACCATAGTCATGATGGGTTGATTGGACCTTTTGATCCTCTTGTCGATGTCAATGGTATGGTGGGTATGCGCTATGTCGATGGTGAAAATGTCGATTATTGTCAAATTGCGTTCTACTACGTCTTTTTAGATTTCCTATCATTGGTCTTCTTTAATTCTTTTGGATTTTAGATTTTTCTGGTTTTTATAGGTTCTGTTAACAGTTATGATAATCGTTTCTCTTTTTTATTTTTTTTATAGTGCTTTAGATGGGAACCGTTTACCAGTTTCTGAAATACTCTGCATTGTAACGTTCTCAGTCGGACTGATCCGTTGGCATTGATTTCTTCCAGGGTATAGGGTCCCATTCACTCTGTGTGGAGTTTCTTTGGTTTGCCTTTCACCCAACTTTTATACAGTAGTGCAAGATTTCCAACTGATAAGTTATTGTTTTTAATGTTTTGGTTGTGTTGTGGTTTTTGTTGTTGTTTTTGGATTTCTTGATGTTGTATAGCCATAATTCGGTCTTCCTCTAGCTCAGCTAGTTGCATTAGTTAGTCATTCTTTGCTTCTTCGACATTAATATGTAAGATGTCGGCTATTACCAATGTCTATTGTCGGAAGTGTAGGGGAATCACTGCTTCTTGGCCATAGACTAGCCGAAATGGTGTTTGGTCGGTGGATCATTTATATGTTGTTTAATAAGCCCATTAGACAGTGGGAATTTGTTCATCCCAATCATCTTTATTAGTGTTACAGATTTTTGTCAGACCTCTTGTTATGGTTTTATTAAATGCTTCTATTTCTCCATTGTACTGAAGATGATAAGCTATACTTTGTCTCTGGTCGATATTGAATTTTTCCTATAAATGCTGCAATGGTTCTATTAATAAAATGCGATCCTTGGTCGCTGATTAAGGTCAATTTGGAAGCTACTTCACTTGAGCAGTTTTCGACGGGCTTTCGCCTCTGCCCATTTAGTAGCATATTCCATTGTTGTTATGATATATCGTACACATGTCCTTCTTGCTGGAACTGGAAATTGTCTAATGAAGTAGATAGCCCAAATTTTGAATGTTAGACTTGGGTTTACCGATATTAAAGGCATCTCAGTAATAGGTAAGGGTCGACCTCAACATTGATAGTGGTCACATTTACTAACAAACTTTCGACAATCTTTGTGTAATATTGGCCACCATAGTCCTGACTGTTGGATCTTTTTGGTAGTTGTGTCCGACTGAAAATGTCCTCCAGCTAGTCCATAGTGCACTTCATGCATTATGTTTTCTCTTTCATGTTCTAGAACACGCTGACTGAGTACTTTATCCAAGCCCATTTTATATAGGAATCCATTAATTAGAGTGTATGGTGCAGCCTTCATTGCTAGAATTTGTTTCTTTTTAGTGTTCATACCTTCAGGCATCTGACCATTCTCTAGAAATTGAGATATTTCTTCTAGTTCTACTAGTACAGCTTCTATTTGAAATAGATGTGCATCTGGAAGGTCATCTTCGACTCCTGTCGGTTCCTCTCCTATGTCGATTCTTGACAAATGGTCGGGTCCAAAATTTATCTTCCCTGGTTGAACTACTACTTCGAACTCAAATTCTTGGAACAGTAATATCCAACGACGTATTCTTCCATGATGTAAGGGTTTGTTTACCAAGTATTTTAAAGCTTGATCATCTGTATAATATATGAAAGGATTAGCCAATTGGTAATGTCGATGTTTTTGTAATGCAAATACCATTCCTAATGCCTCTCTTTCTGCTGTTGAATAGTTACATTCTGCCTTATTTAGTTCTCTACTACTATACACAATTGGATAGTCCATCCCCTCATCTCCAGGTTGAGTTAGTATTGCACCTATTGCTATTCCTAATGCATCGATGTGGACGTGAAATTTTATGAACCAGTTTGGAAATCTGAGAATGGGTGCTTCGACTAATTTTTTCTTCCATGTGTCGAAGGAAGCATCGCATTCCTCAGTCCAGTCGTACTCTTAGTTTTCTTTTAATAGCTCTTCCAAGGGATAGGTCATATATGAATAACGATGGATGAACTTTCTATAATAGCCTATGTGTCCTAATAGAACTCGGACTTGTTTTGGGTTCACCGGGGGTTTTAGGTCCAAAATGATTTTTATTTTTGCAAAGTTGATCTTGATGCCTTCTTTGCATACGATATGTCCCAATAGGATTCTTATGGGGGTCAAAAAGATGCATTTCCTTATATTGAGAGATAACTGGATTTTTCAGCATCTTTCCGACATTAGTCTTAGCCACTTACAATGGTCTTTCAGCATGGAATATATTTTCCAATCGTCAAAGTATACAACCATCGACTTGTATATGTATTCTCGAAATGCTTTAACTGCTATCCTAGAGAATACAACTGGTGCATTCTTTAATCCAAATGGCATAACATTGTAAGCAAATGAACCAAATTCGTAGACAAATGTCGTCTTCTTTTGGTATTCTTTTTCAATTGGAACTTGATTATACCCTGAGAATCCATCTGTAAACGAGCAGCATTCGTGTCCTGCAACTTCATTTAAGATTTCATCTGCAAATGGTGTAGGAAAGGGGTGTGTTAAAGTGACTTGAATTAGCTCTCGAAAATCAACACAAATTCTTAGTTTTGTCGAATCGTGCTTTTTCGGTTTGATGACCATTAGGGCTTTCCCATTCCAACTGGTCGATTGGATATATGATCCCTGCTGCTAGCATGTTGTCGATCTCCTTTTTCACTATTTCTTTGTATTTGTGAGCTAATTTGTACAGCCTTTTCTTAATTGGTCTTGCATCTGGTTTTATGTCTATTTTCATCTCGCTCATCTCCTGTACTAACCCTTTTAGGTATTTATAGTCTTGGGAAAAGAGATCTTGGAATTCTTTTAATAGGTTAACTATTTTGGTTGTTTGCTCATCATTCCAGTAGTCACCTATTCATGCCATTTTTGGTCGATCATTGTTCGAGATATCGACTTCCTTGGTCTTAACTTTTGCGTCCATCCATTATGGCACCTCGCTTTCATTTATTTGTTGACTTCCCTCCTTAAACTAAGAAAATGATGCAGGAAAATCTGCCACTGTCATCCTATTGGTATCGTCCTTGTTGGTCGACTCGACTTTGAATATTGTTTTAACTGGTGTTACCGTTTTTGGGTGATCAGTTTTCCATTGAAAGCTTTTTCCATTTGTGTGCTCATTCTCCAGTCTAAGTCTTGTCCACTGTGGTATTTTATTCGATCAAATGTTATTACAATATGATTTTAGTCAGTTATGGGTTTGTGTCGAAGTGTGTTGTAAATTGGTTGTATAAATGTTTTTATGTGTTTAGTTGCTTCGACTAATTTTTCATCTTCCGGTATGAATCTAAAGTGTTTAATGAAATTTTCCTTAAGTTCCTTCCATATGAATGTTTCTCCTAGAGATTCTTCCATTTTACACCATTTATTTGGTAAATCATCAAGTGCAGATGGAAATAAGTGTGGCCATTTTCGTTTGTCTCTGTACCCAAGTCTTCTCCATTCCCTTTCACATATATTTATGCGATTTTCAGGGTTCTTTCCTTGCATGAAGATTGGTATTTGTGCCTGTTTAGTTAGCTTCCTGCCGCCGAATCTCTCGATGAAGTATGTCGAAATTGTTGTCCATGTCTGTAATCTCAATTGGTGGGTATCCTGCCATCGAGCATCTTGACCTATAAAGGTTTCGACCAGGATTTGCAATCATCTATGCTCGCCTAAATTTTTGGAGACTTGTTCGACATGGAGGATTGGTGATTCTCTTTCTTTGTACTGATGATTTTGTTTATTTTATTTTTTATTCAGTGCTAGAGAAGGGTATTCCCTAACTTTCCTTTCAAATATTTTGGAATGATGGACACGAAGAAGCATTGTCGAGTCAATTTCTTTGATATGGCTTGGATAGTCCAACATCCTCGTGCTTGAGTTTCATAATTTTCAATCTCCCAACCATATAGTTCTGCATCTGAATTATATCCAAGTAAGTCTTGATTACCCAAGTGAAGTTCCCCATATCTATTTGGCTCAACATAGTCTTCGTTATTTTGAACTTTATAAAGTTGTCAAACATCGACTTCTTCGTCTATTGGTTCAGTTCAAGGCTCTCCTTGAGAGGGATGGATAGGGACAATCACTTTTTGTCTATTTCCTTTAAGTTTTATCCTCTCTTTGTCTAACGAGATAGATGATTTTGATCTTCCTACCCCATGGTCGGCCTACCAGGGCTGGGAAGGAACTAGATCCTTCCTTAGGGTCGATGATTTCGAAGTCAAGTTTTGTCGAAATGCTTTTTTCATTGTATCGACATTTTTCCAAACGCCAATGGGTTCGATTAGTCCTTCATCTGCCAATTTTAGATATGTGCCTGATTCGTTTAGTTGAGGTATGCCTAGTTATTCCCATGTATCCCTTGTCATAATGTTTACTTGGGATCCAAAGTCGAGAACAACTTGTCGAACATGATATCCCTCAATTTCCAGGTCGACAAGTGGGTCGGCATCACTCTTATCTTTCTGATTAAGGATGCATATATATTTAGTTTGTTTCTCCATACTATGCTTGTTCTTAATATTATACAACATATCAATAAATTGTGCTACTGATTTGTCATTATGTACTAAGTTAAGTAATTATTGTAATATATCTTGTCGACTGTGATCTATTTCTTCTTGTCGAGCAAATCCTTGGAACATGTTTGATGCATCATTGTACAATTGTTTTTGTTTTATAGGGTTAGGATAATCGTTTTTGTTTTTTATTTTACTTATGTGTGGATTATGATTACCAATTTTCGTTCCTTGTCTAGTGACGACATGTAAACTTTTAGTAGGGATTATATCACATTTCTTAACACAGGACAAGACATTAACATTTTTCTTCTTATTTATTTTGTCAAGTATGGTGGGACAATCCTCTAATGAGTGATCACCCACTCCACAACTAGTACAAAATTTCAGGTCGATACGATCTTTATATGGACAGCCTGTGTAACGGTGACCTTCTTTATAGCATATAAAGCACTGGATAGGTCGTCGTGGTCTATTGTCCCGATTACCATTAAATTGGCCTTGACCTCCAAATCCTCCACAACAATTGTCAAACCGATGCTCGTGTCTTCGACATTCATAGCGTTGGTTACTTGGTTCATTTTGTTTGTTGTTTTTCGGGATATTACCATTGTTATGAGCAGCAACGTTTGTTTGGTAGACTACATGGTAATTTTGTCGATTCTTTAGGTTTAAATGGCAGTCGGTTGTCGCATGACTTTTTACCTCACAAATCGCACACCATGAAGCTTTTCCAGTTGTCATGTTGTAGGGACATTCTTTTGTCATGTGTGATCCATGCTATTGGAAAATGTCACAGAAACACTTCGTTTGAACAAAACAAACATCTTGTCGATTGACTTATTATCGACAGTTATCTTTGGTATGTCCGGTCGACGAGTAGGTTGTGCACCAGATATCTTAACCTTTGAGGTTCAACTCTCTTAATGATTTTTGCATGATTTTCAACTTCTCCTCAATGCGATTATCGACAGGGTGTGCCGAATAGTCATCGTCCGTCTCGACCTGCAGTGCTTTCATCAGTGTTTCTTCATATGATTTGAATGTGTCCAGACTGATATGTCTTCGGATATTTCGTACAAGTCCTGCAAGAAACCATTGAATTAATAATTGTTCATAGTCTAAATGGCTCAATAGGTCCTTCCATCGCTTGTCATAGTCTTGAACAGTTTCTGAACAGTTGTTTTCACCTTTTTTGCTGCCAGATGCTTTGCATCTAGTGTTTTGAAGAAGGATAGGAACTGTTGTTTGATTTCTACCTTGGTCACGTTGGGTGTCTTCTCGGTATATGTCATATACCAAGTTAGTTCCATCTTCCTTTAGGCACTAGCGAACTGCGCCATCTGTCTATCTTCATTGGTTACAGCGTTGGCCTCCCATGTCGATTCACAGATGAACCAGTGTCATCTGGGATCCTCATCACCCTCATAAAGGGGGATGTGTGTTGCGTCATTCCCCATGTCATCGACATCGATGTCTGTTTCAAGTGATGGTGGTGGGGGTGGTAGGATATTCTCTGCAACTCTGTGTTGGTCACAACTAGTTCCATCGGAACTCTCGTTCCCGTCGAAATTTTTATTTGTCGATTTCTTATCGACAAGTAGTTGGATCAATTCGACTTCTTCTGCCGAAGTCCAAGCTAATTGTTGTAGCTCAGATATTCTCCTGCACGGATCCGATTGTTCTATATTTCCTAAAGCTATGTCTGGAAGGGGGGTGCTCCTTCATTGCCTGGGTAGAGTATATTGATACTTCGGTTGGACGAATATGCTTGGAACATGACCCACTTTCCTTCCTTAGGTTGGAAAATTACTAGATGATCGACATCATTTCCTTTGTTGTATAATCGAATCCATACATCAAACTCACTAGCTCATAGCCTTAGGTCCTCTTCAACAATGGTCTGCACTCGAGCACTCAGGTTCGGATTAACTAGACATGGAGGTCTTACCTCTTGGGGTATCTCAATATGGAGAGCTTCACATTGCTCTATCCATGTATCTTTTTACATTGGTGATACTTCTTCCTCATCTACGCCCTCTTCCTGTCGGGCATGACCCGACTCTGGCAGATGTCCTTCATGTTCAGTCACCCTAGTATTCATTCTTCTCTGCAGTACTATGGCATTCTCTCTTCGTTCCTCCCTTCTTTTCTACCTTTTATCTTTCTCTATTTTCTACAAATCCAGAGTGCTTTTGTGAGTCACCGTCTGAATTATTTATTTCTTGGCCCGATTGTTCATTGCTGGTGGTTCTTTTTAATGTTGACTTTCATCCTTCTACTCCACCCCGACACATGACCAGCTACCCCCCCATAGTCTACCCAACGCTTTAGTAAGCCCGGATAGTTCTATTTATTTGTTCAAGAAGTACTCCCACTCCCTTTCTACGATGAACTTCTCTCGTGCTTTCTGCTTCTCCGCCCAGTTGGTATTTGGTGGTGGTTTGATCAGTGATGGACGAGGTTCGACAATATGCCCTACTTCTCTGTCGATCAGGAATTTAAATAACAGGGTCGGCAGTCAGTCCAGAAATTGCTTATTAAAGTCGGTATAGAACCTCTTTTCAATAGTTTCGATCGAGACTCTTTCTTCCACGGTTTATTCCTGACAGAACTTATTTGTGATTTTCTCAAACCACTTTGACAGGTTTTTCCGTACACACCGAATCAGTTTATGGAGCAACTCTTGTTCCTTAATGTCTACCGACTTTTTCATCAAGTAGTATATTGAGATTCTAAGGCACCGATTCTACAAATTTTTCATGCATTTCAGGGAAGAATTTCTCCTTCGTCTAGACAATAGTCAGCTTGTTTCTTCTAGCGTAATTCTACAAGTAGTTTGTGATCTTACGCTCCCACCAGTCTTTAATCTCTTACTCTGAGATCATCTGCTAATGGTCATTTCGTTTGTACGTGTACTACCGGCAACGGAACCAATGTTGTAATCACTCAGATCACTAAGTTACCAATAATACACATATAGAATCATATAATCATAACAGAGACAAGAGACAAGAGTGTAGGTTGAATAACAACTTTATATTACACAAAACACATATGGGTTCATACAAACATCAAACCAAACCAAGTTCGTATCTGGCTCAACGGCCTAATATATATAATTACAAAACAGTTATGAATAATTACTTGTCAGTTCAGTCAACTGACACGACCTTTGGAGATCGACCTAATCTCTAATTAGTCAGCTAACTAGTCTATTCGGCTCACCGACTAGCTCCTCCAACAGTGTTCTTTTCACAATGAAATCCCAAGCGAAGCCAAAAATTTGCAAAATTATGGATATTTACAATGTGGCCACATGTATGGAGGTTAATGTTCATAACAACAATCACTTTTAATGGACTGGAAACTAATTCCAAAAATCAACGATTGCAAAATTTTCCATGTAAACAAATTGAATTCCAATAAGGGCTTAATTACTTGGATTTTTGTTATTTAGACAAATATATATGGAAAGAGGGATTGGTCCAAATCACTATAAAATATTCAAGCCAAAATAAACCATTAGTGCAACATACCGTTGTCAATAAGGAGAAGAACAATTTTGATAAATTTATTTTAGAAGCAATTCTAGTTGTTTAGGATTCCCTAGCTTATATTTTTAAAGGAGTTTTGGAAAAGATCAGGAGAAAACACTTTAAATTGCCATGAAAAGGAAAAAAGAAAGTGAAAGCATTCCATTGGTAGAATGGATGAAAATAAAGAATCCAAAGGAGGAAGGAGGTTTGGGGTTAAAAATATGTTCACTTCTTTTGTCAATTTCTAGAAGCAACGATTGTATGTAGGTTTATAAAAAAATAAGGGTTTTGGAAGCAAATGATAGTGTATTAGCATATGAGTGTTGGCACCTTGATTGAATAGATTATAAATACAAGGAAACTTGTAAATAATGTTTCAACTCTTGTTAAAGCATTTCCTGTAATTGGGAATTGGCTAGTCAGGGGAGTTGGGAATGGAGAACGAGCGAGCCAAGCTGTAGACCCTTGGGTAGGGTGTAAAAACATGGTGAGATTTCTAGAGGAGACGACCAAATACTACATGATCAAGGAATCTGTATTCTTAACCAACCAATCAACAAGTATAGTGAATTCTCAATTTTTGGGGCTAGAAAGTGAAAACAAGATTTTCTAGAAATCATATGTAGATAGTTTTTGTTGGAGCCACAATGGACTAAGGGAGGAGGAGGATACACTTGCATGGTCTAAAAACCTAGCAGTGGGAGTGTATGCAACTTGTTTAGGATACAAAACCCTCTTTTCTTTAGATATACATGATCCATATTGGTGGTGGAAAAAGGTAGTAAAAGATAAATGTGCCAAAAAAAATCTGAATATTTTTATGGTTAGCCATTAAGAATAAGGCTTTGTCTTGGGAGGCCTTATAGAAGAGATGCAATCAAAGTTCGAGGATTGGAATGTTATGTAGAAGGGAAGAAGAAACAATTGGACATTTGTGGATAAAGTGCCCCAATGTACCACATATATGGATAGAAGTTGAGCAGTTAACATGTGTAATAAATGTTTGGAGTGGAGAAAATATGTCTAAAATAGCATATCAGTAAAAACGAACTTAAGGATTTCAAAGCTTTGCCTTGTTTGATAAATTAGGGAATTCAATTGGCACGAAACTCCCAAATCTTCGAAGAAAAAAAACTATTCTCTCATAAACATTTGAAGAAGTCAAATCTATTTTTACTGGTTGTAGAATTATTGTTATCTGAAGGAGGCTTGGGTAGTTAAAGAAATTGGAAATTGATAAACACCAAGCATAGGGGATTTTTTTATGGATCTAACCAAGGGCCTCCAACTTTAAGCACTACGGGTGGAATGTTGTATTTGTTAAATGATCATAATGTAAAGTTTACAGTAAGATTAGGGGAAGTTTCAAACAATTATGCTAAATTCAAATCTTTAAGATTTCTTCTATAACATGATTTGGAAAAAAATATAGAACATATTCAAATATTTGAGGAGAGTAACTTAATCGAAAATCAGACAAAACAAACAACATTTAATTATCAAATATCAATCTTAGACCAATTAGAAAACAATAATTAAAAAAATTAAATGTAATTAAAGGTGACACTTTCATCTTAATCCATATTTTTCACACGTGTATTCTACGAGTTGAATGTGAAAATGGATGCTTTATCAAAGAAAGCACAATATCTACTTGAAAGTGCTTTGAAGTCCTTTTTGTTTTTATGCATTGCTAATGGATTATGTGGACTCTTTTTAAGCATATGTTTTTTTTAACTAGCTTATTAACAAACGGCTTATATTTTGGGGATATATATATTGTGAGATTGACCTATTTGCCCGACCATTTGCACCGATCGGACGGTCGGCAACGTCTGATGTGACCGCTCACCCAAGCCAGGTCATCCGATCGGTGCAAATGGTTGGTTAAGTAGTTTACTCCTATATTGTGTACGAGGCAATATACATGGGCAATGAAAAATCTATGAACTTTGTATGTGTTGAAAGCATTCAATTATTATATATTTTATTCAAATTGTGAATATTTTTCTTTAATGTATGGCTTCACATAATTGAATTAAATTATTTATTTTGTTTGAATTAAATTATTTATTTTGTTGTGTTTAAGTTAAAAGACTAGGGGTTTAAGTGTATTAATTATTTATTAATTAAATGCTCATAGTTTTTTTGGGGTAATTTGCAAATTTGTATTAATAGTTTTATGTAAATGAACAATCCTTGCAATTTATAACATGATTTGATAGTAAAAAATCTCATTTCATTCACATTGATGTGTCCTATGCAAAGGCTAAGTCTTGATTGTATGGCATTGGTTCAACTAGGGTATGATTTACTCATCCAATGACAAACTTGTCCAAGCAATGATTAACAAATGGATGGATGTGGTTTTTTTCTTTGTTGATAAGTTTAGTGTTCAAACATAATTTTGTGAATATTAAGAATTATATTTTCGTTGTACATATACATAAAAGACAAATTTACAATTACAAATAATGGGCCAACTGATAATAACAACAACACTGTAATAAAACTGAGGCAATGATTAACATATGGATGTGGTTTTTTTCTTTTGTTAATAAGTTTAGTGTTAAGCATAATTTTGTAATTATTAAGAATTATATTTTATTGTACCTTAGTTTTAAGAACTAAGACTGGAAAGCAATTAGCCTTTACTATATAAGGTAGGGCAATGTGTTGATACTGAGGTAAGGACTCTCATGTAGTGCTTGGTGTATTTCTGACTACACAGCTTGGGTATTGTTCATTCTTGTTTGTATTGTTATGTATTGTTTATTTCTAATCTGTTTTGACCTATTGAGGTTTGAATAGCTGACTGAAGATGTAAAAGGTTACCTTTGATTCAATAGAATATCAAGGAATTGCTTTTTTCGACTGAAATAAAAAAGTAGAGCAATGTGTTGCTCACTGAAGGGCAATAATTGCTGCAACCATGAAGAAACCACATTAAATCTATCATGGAATACAGGAACTATCGATTTAAAGATTGATTAGTGACTGTGTTGGTATTCTATCGATTTAAGGATTGACTAGTGACTGCGTTGGTATTTTTTTTTTACTTTTGTTGCCTCTTAATTCTTGTGAAATGTGTACATTATTGGGTTAATATCTGCATTGAAGTATGAAGAGTGGTGTATTCAATGCATAGTGGAGATCTGAGGCTATGTTGACATATTTCATGGGGTTGGTGTTTAAAAATAATTTCTAGGCTGATCCCTGGTGCACATGAACTGTCCCATTGAGTTGTGAGTTCATTAATTTTGGAGCCCGATTGCAAGTTTGATCATCCTTTTGGATTTCGACAGGTTGAATTCCCTAGGGAGAGGTCAAGCTGGGGAGCCACAGCCAGACCAACTCCAATTTCCACGCCGAATGCCACTGCTAAACACCTGATAGATGATGAGGATCTAGATGAAGAGGGCGTAGAAGAATGCGGTGGGATAGAGGGCGAGTTTGGGTTTAATGACAGAGGTAAGGATGATTCCATTGCGATCAGATATCAATAGGATATCTCTGTAAAATCTAATAAACTGCTAACAATCAAATAAATTAAATCAATGCTTCAATTTATGGGTATGGGTAAGTAGGATGTGTGAAACAAGAACAGCCACAACCCACATGAAATTCATGAGTCATTCTCGGAGGAGATTAATGAGACTGCAGGAGAGATTCTCGAAGGAGATTACTGAGACTGAGGTATGAGACAAAACGTCATCAGGGAGGCGACAATATAGTACATGTTATATGTTATTTAATGTAGTGGCAGCTATTTTTGCAGCCATGGAATCTCAACCGCCACCAAATCCAATGGTTTGCAATGCTGCTACCAGCGCATTAAATAACGTATGGCATGTGATATATTTTTCTCCACACGGAGATGGCTGGTAAATAAGTTCTTTTTTAAACAATTAGGTTTTCAAGTTTCCAGTTTTGCTTACAAATGAAAAAACTAGCAAAACATTTGTTGTGGAATGGAAAGAAGTTAAGGACGCGTTCGCTGCAATTACCCAAGCCAAAGGCAACGATTGCCCTCAAGGGATTCCCAACTCTAACTGTTGCAATATTCGTAAAATTGTTGAGCTAATTAATTTCTGCACACTTGGTAGATAACATTTAGGAAGACACTTGATGGCACTAAGAGTGGAAAAAACATTCCAAAGCCCCACTGTCAGTTGGTTTTAGGCGAACATTGACGTCATCCTTCCTTCTATATAGGGCACATTAACAAAGATCCTAGGGATCATCGCTTGAGCTTTTTGATAAAAATACTTGGCCAGAATATGTATGATGAACTCTCATCAAAAACAAATTTAGAAAAGATTCTCAACACCTCAGTTCCAACCTCATACATATATGGTTTTTTAGCAAGTATAAAAATTGACAGCTTTGACAAGATCCATCACATAGTAGCTCTCACTGATCTTAGTTTTCTGCAGCTCTACTTCAAAATATCCACCAAATTTCTCTCAACAAACTTGCTAACACTGAAATAAGCAAGGAATGAAGACTTTCAACAATTTTACAACCAAATCTCTACAAAATATTTAATTTAATGATATTTTCATTAAGAAAATACATTGCAGTAATCAAATTTTCTCCCTAACTGAGCCACGAGTAAAAGCACCTGGTATTAATGAATACATGGAGAATGTAAGAATACACAAGTGTCTGCATTGTTTTCAAGGCTCACCATCAACGATACATCCAGACTAAAGAACCCAAAACATCTTCCACGTCATCATGTTGCATTGGCGTCAATAATCAATTTATATGGAGGTAAGTTGTTGCATCGATTCCCAAAAATGAATTGAAATAGTGTTACAGAAAGCCATTTGAAAGAATTAATGATCAAGTCTGAAAGTTTGGAGAGGGATCATAGTTAATGCAATTAGGAATCATAGTTTTTAATAAGCCTAATTAACTATAGGCTAATCAAAGAGCATCAATTATTCTAATTAATAATTAATTAAAATATCGAAACAAAAGCAAAAGCGAGATGAACGATAAACAAAACACATACAGGCACTGCAAGACTGCAAAACCATAACAAGTATAACGATAATGTTTTTAGTACGAGGACTTACCAATAAAAAGAGTGCCATTGTAACCAGCCTAGGTCGTCTAGTCTTGTACATAGATATTTTATGAGCAACATCTCACAGGGAGTCAAAAGGATATCTCGTTCAATAAAAGTGATTATGAAATCAATCTATCGCAGTCTACTTGCATTCTTGATGAATAAGGCTAACCAAACTTGGCTCTTTGTGATTCTCCTTTTCAAACATAGGTTGGAACTCAGTAAGTGAAGACCAGACAAAAGTAGCTACATCCAGTCCTATATAATGAGATATAGCTTGATAGTCTTAGAAAATGAGGCATAGCATGATGAGAAATAAAATTCACTTTAGCTTATTGGAAAACTTCGATATTTACAAAGCCATCACTTTCAAAAAAATTGGTCAAGATAAAAATAGAAAAATAATTCAATTTCACCGGTGGTTAAAATAACAAGAGTCGTGAGGTGGCAATGTCCCCGCCATTTCTACTAGTTATTGCTATAAGACAAATCAATCTAAAAATGGGAGTTAACAATAACAAAAAATGCATTTTCTATTGTAAGATGCATTATCTCAATAATCATATGATCAATAAGAAGAGGTAAACGTCGGTAATTCTCATTGAATTTTATCATTAATATTGAATTGACCAAGCTAGTACAAGAAGTAGCACTCTCCTTAAACCTCCTAATCCTAATCTTTTTTTGGAGAATTGCTTCCTCAAAAATTCAAATATTTTCAAAGGCCAATAATGTACCAAAGAACAAGAACTACAACATCTCTAATATATAACACATTTATCAAAGGCCCTCAAGAGGGAAAAGAGAGAGTTTATGTTATAAATAGTTCCAAGATGCATAGATGTTAGGTGTACGCAATTCCTTGCTTATATTTGTGTTAGCAAGTTTGCTGGGAGAAATTTGGTGGGTATTTTGAAGTAGATCTGCAAGAAACTAAGCCGAGGGAGAGTTACTATGTGATATATCTCATCAAAGCTGTCAATTTTTATACCTGTTGAAAAGGTATGAGGTTTGAATCGAGTTGTTCGGGATATTTTATGAGTTTGTTTTGATGAGAGTTCATCATACATATTCTCATGGCCAAGTGTTTTTATAAACAAGCTCAAGCGATCATTATTCTACCTAGAATCGCGATACCTAATGGTAAGAGGAGTTCATCTCCTACAATTGCATCTTAACCTTCAAGCAATAAATTCATCTCCATTGAAGGATCAACCTAACCTTTTATTGGAGTAGTTGCACAACAACAGGCAGTTTCAAGGATCAATGGAACCATTTATTGGAGTATCTCTACTGCAACAAGAAGTTCGCAAATTGAATTTTGGCAAGACTCACAATTAAACTTATTTTATGTAGCAAATCTATTGTTCTTTTGGTTCCCACGAGTTTTATTTTATTTTGAATAATTGGAGAAATATAGTACACAACTCCCTTTTGCGAGGAAACAATGCACAAAGACACAACTTACAATGCACATAAGATACAGAACTCGAAATAGGTGAAATTGATTGGAATTAAATGTTTTAGGGTCAGGAGCCAAATGTGTTGGAGTTGATATCCAAAACCAAACAAATCTCCAAATTGTGATTATACATGAATTAGGTTCTACTCCATTTGTTGTTTCCTTATCTTGTTTTGTTGGACTGTAGGGAGATTACTCATTAATTATGGCTAATCAAGTAATAGTAAGTTGTACACAATGGGGTCAACAGATAAGCAGGATGCCACTTACTTCGGTTTGATAATTTAGAAAAAGGCACCCACAAAATATGTAAGAGAGAACCCTATAAATTGAGAGTATCCTGCATTTCATTGTATTGCAGAGGAAAATAAGATTATACACATTGCATATCTATTTTAGATTGAGCGGGAATTTTCCTTATTAGAATATATATTATATCTTGGTGCAAGCTACTCTTATTTTCCTTGCCGGAATACATATTATATTATTGGGTCTTGTTTGTCGCCGAATCTCAAATGCTTTATTTCTTTCAAGACCCTAGATCGCGCGAGGTCATCAACTAGAAACTTTAGTGTCACGCATAACTGTAAACTTAGTGTGTCCCAATCTAGGGTTATTCTTATAGTATTATATTTTATGTACCAACTTCTTGGTGTTGATACCTTCTTGGATGATCCAATGGTAAGGCAGCTTCATGAACCAGTTCGTAAATAGTTTGTTCGTCTTATATTTTGTGATGGTGCTACTGGTTGTTCTAGTAAGAAATCTTCTTTTATAGCCATTGAATTGACCTTTAAGTTTACATGTTTATTATTAGTATACCTTTTCTTCTTTAATAGAGTTAATTTTCTTCAGACAGGAAACGTTGTTGATATATCTATATCTATATATGATTAGCCTTGATTATTAGCTTATCTATATCTATATATGATTAGCCTTGAATATTAGCTCATTGTTGATTAGTGAATATGCAGATGGATGTGGAAGCTACTAGGATTGGAGCTTCAACAACAGCCAGGTTAGTATATACCTACCACTATTTCAGTTTTAGCACATGAAGTAGTTCATTCATAGAAGTTAGGAGGCCTAGCTTTACATATATATAACTAATCACATTAGACTCTCTTTTTTCCCCTGATTCCAACTATAAAATGGAATGAATAGGAGGCTTCTACAAACCATAGGTACATGGTTGGAAAGGCGTACATTATATTGTATATTTTTATAAATCATATTTATTTTGTATTGATCGTCTTGTTTTAACTGTTTCTTGTGAATTTAGAGCTTGGCTTAGGCGTCAATTTGTTGTTATTACCGTTAATGATGCTTTAATGTTTTCTTATAATTTGTATCTTCATTTTACTATTCATTTGGTGTTGTTGATGATTTAAGGTTTTATGGTGAATTCATGACTTTTCTCCCACGTCATTTGTTATTCTTATTGTGTTGTTGGTGACGTGGTTGTTCAAATTCCATACTCATTTTAGCCATTGCTCAATTCATATCATTCGATAGCTGTTGCTTTATGTTGCTTTCAACTTTCTCTTAGACATTTGTTGTTTCATCTTGGACATCATTTGGTTGTTGTTGCTGCTATTGATTTCAACTTTCTCTTGTGAAGTCATAGCTTCTCTTAGATGTTTGTCTTTGAAGTTTTTGCAGTGAGTTCCAAGCTATCATCAGTGTTTATTGTTGTTGCTATTATTTGTTTGTTGTTTAGTTTTTTATGATGAAGTCGAGGCTCGTCCTTGGCATCAATACTATTGTGAATTGGTTATTGTAGATTGCTAGACAACATGTGGAGAAAGATGCAAAGAAGCATCCTTCCAAAACGCGTGTTTAAGAGTCTTCAGTACATGTTGTGCCAAATGCAGTTGTGTTCCTCCTTGTACATATGGAAATAAGGAGCAAGTTGCAATATTAATATTTGAGTCAAAATTTTCAAGCAGGTTGGTATCCAGATACATTCACTTACACTTCCTTTATTCCCAGGCATTGCAAGAACTGGAAGTTGGGCGAAGCATTCAAGTTCTTTCAACAGATGCATGAAGAAGGTTGTGCTCCAAACTCAGTGACTTATACGACTCTAATTAATGGTCTATGTAATGAGGGTAGAATAGACAAGCCTTTTCGAATGCTGGGTGAGATGGTGGAGAATGGATGTGAGCCCAATGTTCATGCTTATACCATGCCTATTAGTGTTTTTTGTGATTCATGGAGGTTTCAAGAGGCATTCGATCTGGTTGATATAATGTCGAAAAGGGGTTGGCGACCAAAAATTTATAATTATACTGCATTGATCAGTGGGTTGTGCAAAGAAGCATGTTGGAAGAGGCAAGCAAATTATTCAATAAAGTATTGGAACAAGACTTAGTTCCCAATGCAGTCACTTATAATGCCCTGATTGACAACCTTTGTAGAGAGAGGAAAATGGATGTTTCTTTTGAGATTCCAGACAAGATGGAAAAGGTTGGTTTCAAACAAATGTTCGTACCCAGAATGAACTAATCAGGGGGCTTTGCAAAGAGTGGAAGCTACACGAAATGATGCATTTTGATCGAATGCTAAAAAGGTGTAATTAAATAAAACATTATTTTAGTGAATGAATGGTAATGCTTTGTCATCAATAATGAGTTTTCTCTACCACACACCTGCAAATCTACAACAACCCTAGGATAACTCAGCCCTAACTGGAACTATATTCTTCTACGACCAACTATCAACTATGTGGCTCTTTGGGGTTGCCATGAATAATCTACAGTCCATATCTATACATACAAGTATCATTTGCAATTCAAAGATTGGTCTCGTTTGAAGAATGTGACTGCTCTCTTATGAAGACTGCAATTTTCCTCCAAAGATCATTGTGAGGAGCTGTGTGGAGTAAGTTTACAATTGTTTAAGCTATGTTAATGTTGATGTGAAGATGCATTGGTGTTCTCTCCATTATTAGAGTTGCAACCACACTCAGGAGCAATGCATCCATTTTTTGAAGCTGCTACAACCTCCTCGAAACCCACAACTCTACTTTCTTGAAGTTGATGTGTTCATGTGAATAGTCGATGGTGCGTATTGACTGCTACTGCGAGCTTGCGATCTTATTCAAGCTACATTCTTTTTTATCTATGCCATTATTGTGAACGATTCATTGGAGCTTTGACCTTTCTCCCAAAGTGTGTGGGATCATCTACAAGTGCATGGGATTTATTGAGAGTTGTCACTGAAAGAATTGTATAACGAAAAGAAATCTATCCTTGCCTTGGTTCCTGCAATGCCGATGTCCTCCATATCTCTCCTCGCGTTTAATTGAACTCATGCCATTTGATGTGGATTTTTTGCAAACTACCACTTGACTGTAAGGAAACGACATCCAATTTAGGGTTTTCCTATGAGGCTTTCACATTCAATGGCATTGAATGACGGGGCATGGGAATTCAACACATGTCAAGGAAAATGGAAAACAAGATTTATGTGATCTATTGTTGCCTTTGGAGCTGCGTGAGGACGCAATCCTTAGTCGCAATTGAGACTGGAAAACAACTAGCCTTTGCTACATAACATAGGGCAATGTGTTCTTCTAGGGAGTGCAATAGTTGATGTAACCATGAAAAAACCACGATAGATCTATCATGGAATACTGGAGCTATCGGTTTAAAGATTTACGAGTGACTGCATTGGTATTTATTTTAATTTTTTATTTTGTCTCAATTCTTATGAAATCTGTACATTATTGCGATAATATCTGCATTGAAGCATGGAGAGTGGTCTATTAATGCATAATGGAGATTGGAGGCTATGTTGAAGATGCAACCCCCATTACTAATTGGAGTGTTTGTGCGATAACCACTCTTTTGTGAGGTGCTTCTTTCGGTGACTGCTAATGTATCAATGGAAGATTGAGTGTTCATGTTGCAACATGAGTATGGTATAGTAAAAGAGTGGGGTTACTTTATTGCATTTAACTTTGAAGTTCACCCTTTGCATCTGGAGCATGAGGTGAAGATTGAATATGGTGTGTTATCCTTGAAGTGAATATGGTGTGTTATGCTTTTAGCACCTAGGCTTCCCTCAGTAGAGATTGAGGTAGAGGAAGAAGATTCCAAGGGCCTCCTCATACAGAGGACAGAATCAGTCATGAACATTCAGATCACTTAAAGCACTCTCACAATTCTCAAGGTTAGAGGGGAAGAGGCAAGAGATGGACAAATAAGTCCAATATTTAGTGTAACTAATGCAAGAAGTACAACCACTATAATGCAGAAAGAAGCAAGCATCCCAAAATAACGACAAAGCCAATGTCTCTAAAGAAGAAGAAGGCTCGTTAGAGGTTATGTTCCTTGGTTGGAAGTGATTGTATGGTGAAATAAGATGTGTGAATCCTTGGTGCAATGATTGTGGAGACTATTTCTTTGATCGACGTGAAGACGATTCATCCGGTTTTTGGGAAAATGTTGTTGGTTTTGACAATTACCTTTGAGAAGACTTTTCCCAAATGGAAGATGGAGAAGATTTTAATGAGTTGGATTGGAGAATAGCTTGACTGCAATAGTTGAGGTTGAATGCCAACGTTGTGTCTATTATTGTGGAATTATGAAGAGATGTTACATTCCTCTCCATAGCTAACATTAGCTTTGAGAAAATTCCAATATAATAAAGACTTTAAGCGACAGAGGGCCTCCTCTCATTTAATGCTATGGGCCCTCCGACCGCGAAATCATTATTTTCAAGGTGAGGATGAATAAATGCAAATAAAACATAAGCTAGAAATAGACAAGTGGATCGAGGATCATCAAGGATGTTAAAATCTAAATATTGAAATTATGTATTTTTAGTATTTTTTACATTTTTAAGTAACGTAGAACATAATCCTTTTTAAACTTAATTATTTTTAAGATTATTATTATTACTGTTTTTAGTGGTCAAATTATAGAGTAAAACATTACATAGTATACCCCCACATTTTAAAAGTTTTGGATTCCACAACTTTCTTTTGAAAATACCAAGTTAGCAAGTAAACCCTAATCATGTTAGACAATTACTCACACCTTTGCACAAGAAGTCGTCTTCTTGTTATTCTTGCAACAACATATAGTAATGTCGGGGACATTACCACCTCGTGGCTCTTGTTTTTTTTTTGTTGGCAAAGTGGTGGAACCCCCCTGACTAGCAGGGTTGCCATTGGCTAAGTAACCACGAACCAGGGGCATCTAAGCCGTCAAAATCACCCGGAGATTGCACCCGGCCTGGACCGCACCAACCCTTAACATGGTTGGATTTTTTGGTATCCGACGGGATTAGAACCGGTGACCTTTCAGCTTAGGGGGCGTCTTAACCATACCTCGCCACTAACTGTTCTACATCTTGCGGATACCTCGTGGCTCTTGTTATATATTCATATTTTATTACATTATATTCCATATCTTTTCATATATGCATTTAGTGTATATATAATACACAAAGATGATAAGTCAAAGGGTTGCAACCATTAATAATTACATTATTAACATTATATAGGATATTGAATTGCATAGTTACTTATTACAATATATAATTGATAATTATTAAATTCTAGTAATATACGTTAGGTATATTACAAAGTGGTCATAAACAATTAATCACCTATTTTGAGAAAACCCTTTTATTATAACATGTTGGAAGAGTCTCCATGTTAAATTTAGCTCCCTTATTAAATGATTGATTGATTTGCATGATGCGTTGTTTAGTGATTGCATGACAATGGTGTTGAGCCATTACTTTGGTCCCTGGAATGATACTAGGCTCACAACTTGAAATGCCCCATGGTGTATACATTGTAAACGCGTCTTTGAGGGCATGATTGAGTTTAATGGTTTAAAAAAATATTTTTAATGATTTGTCTATCTAATTCGAGGTTTATGGCCATATTCTCAATACACGATGTTAAAAACTCCCATGACATGATTTAGTTTGACCCAGATGTTACTTTGGCAAGAAGGATGTGCGTGGGGGGCCTTTCACAACCAAACATTATGAAATATACCATTTTTCTAGGTTTAATTTTATCTCTAGGCTCCTCTTACAATGACAAGCTAAATACATCAAGATTTAGTATTATGGGGGAACAATTAATGCCATTCATTTTGGATTTCTTCGACTAAGCAATTAAGAGTACCAATATCTATTTCGTCAAGGTCGACCAAGATTCAAACTTGGCTCCAATTATTGTTGCATGCATTGACACAAATCTAACACAAATACATGCATTGAGATGTCACTTAGTACACTTGAGCATTGGTGGGGCATATACTGACTCGTCTCTTCTAACAACCCAATAAGCCATTGTTAACTTTTTTTTGGGATTCACTACATGGGATATTTAATGCTTAGGGCCTTCATCATGACCCATCTTCTATAAACATGATCCATTATTGATAATTTTTTATGAACTTGAATAGTCCACTTAGCACTCATTTCATTGGGTGATGCTCAAAGGGATCAAAATCAATGAAATGAATTACACACGATTAATCATCACATCCATGATTTGCACATGGTCAATAAGTTTTCTTGGGAAGGTCAACTCCGTTCAATACAACTTTAGTTGAAGCATGGTTAACCATGTGGTTTTCCCACATTGTCAAGCCTAATTAGCTTGCTACCCTATTTACAAAACAATAACAAATATTGTGCTTTCACATAAGCTTGATGCTTATCAACATATAGTTCAAGGCCATTACTATAATATACTCATTAAAAATTCAACATATCACTTGAGAAAATATAAAATAGGTGAGAAAAATCACAATCATTTCACCAACTACTTAAACTAAACTAAATTGACATTAATATTTTAATTCGATATATATATATGAAGACTTTGGAATTCAAACATTATAAAATATCATTTCATTTCATGAGATTCACTACTTGTATTTAATAGACGATCTCCACAAATTAATGAATTGACCCCTTGGGTCGTTGGAGAAGCCCATTGTTTTTAATTGAAGTGGAGAAGAACAGGGGAGCTACTACACTCTAGGCGTAGAAACCATGAATTGATTTCCGTCATTGTTACCACCTAACAATCATTAAATTATTACACGTCTAGATACCTGCGGAGCCTTCAAGGAAAACAATAAATAAACCCTTCTGATAATTTCATGGGAGCGATGCTCATCTCCAGTCCCGCCATTATTCCTGCTATTCGCCTTCATCCTTCTATTATTATTGCCTTCAAATATTTGGGGAATCGTAGGTAAATTTGGCGCTACATGGCGAGAGCCTCGTACCTGCCTGCTGGTTCCTGCCTTGCCAGGGACTCGAACTTGAAACCTCGAATATCGTTCCTAAATGGAGAGATTTCGGGGACAGCTGTAAGTGTTTCATTGAAGGTTTCAGCTACGAGGAGTGTGTGCAAGGGCGTTCGGTGCGTTATCGCTGAAGGATTTCACGAAACCCTCGGGGTGTCGAACTCGGCTCCCCGGCCTCGCAGGTATTCATTTGCTTTGAATTTTGATCAGAAATTGCTGGCTTGGGATTGCATTTTTAAAATTTTTGTCTGAAGTTGCTGTCTGTGCGCTGGATTTGCATGGCTGGTTATACTACAGTTAAATTTAAGTAACGGTGTTCCGGATGCGGAATTTTGATTGCATGATTTAAAGTCTTAGCTGCAGTGACCTGGATGCGTAGTTTTGGACATCTGTAGGTGCTAACATTATTTCAGATTTCAATCGAGTACGTCTTTTACTGAATTTTTGTTATAGGAAATGTATTGATTTAACTTGCTGTCAAAACTTATAGATATCGTTTAGAGTGAGCTGAAAATCCTAAAGTAAAATTAAAAAAGAAGGTTAAAAATCAAGAAATTTAAGAGAATGCAATTATTGAACTGTTTTATGAGCAAGGTAGCGAGGGTGCATATTGCAAGTGTGGGTGCAATGGTTGGAATATAGTAAAATAGATAACTTGAAGTTGGAAATGCAAGATTTTATAATAGTTATTGATAATGTTACAATCACATTTTAAGTTTGAGATCCATGATATAATTTTCAAAATTTTATTATTCAATTATTCAATCAAACTTCAATACTCTAATCATATTTTAAAATTATAATTAACTATAGAACAAGATCAATTTCTATTCTTGAGGTATAAATCACTGTCCAGTATCTTATCAGTAATGCCAATAATCAATTCTTCTTCATGTTTTGCATCCTCTAGATCCCCGGTCAAGAAATTCTGCTGCAGTCATTCTGCAGTAATGCCAACAATTGAATCTTCTTCATGTTTTGCATTCTCTAGATCCATAGTCAAGATGCTATGCAGTCATCGAGGAGTAACGGAAACAGTTGATTTTTCTTCATGCTTTGCATCCTCGGAATCCATGGTCAAAATGCTCTGCTGTCCCATGACCTACTTCTGTGGTCATTTGGTGGACATTAATAAAATTATCTCATCTTATCTGCAAGTACTTGTCACTGTTTAGCTGTGGCTGATCTTTGGGTTTATAATTGTATCCAGCTTCGCAAAGCCATCTTGTTGATCTCATCACCCACACATATAGCATCATCCATGATCTGGGCCCATTTTCTTAGAAGGACCTTGTACCCTTGGTCTTTTTGAGCAAGAAGTCGAAGAGTACTTTTTTTGTTTCCATGGAAAAAAATATTGCGAATTCATAAGAAGGCGAAGTGTAATATGGATGCTAACTAAGTTTTCTGCCTCCTAAATTCCAATTAGTTTCTCTTCGCTGTTTGAATAAAAGCACAAGTACTTCAGTTCCTTTTACAGGACGAGGAATTGGATACTTGTTAAAAGTATAGCAAATGCTTGTAGCTTTTGGCCATGCTCACCATGGATTTGACACCAATCTATTGGATCTTTTCCATGACACCTATCATAAAAATTCTCAATTGTGATAAATTCATCTCATCAACATGAAAAATGTGCAAATTGAGTTTGGGTGAAAGATGCTTCCTTTGAATCTGGACTACAAATCTTCTTTCTAGTTGTTATGAAAATCCCTTCTTGACCTCTCTTCACTGGAAGTGGGCTGCTTCTTTGTTCAAAACATCTATATCGTGCCATTTTGGATTCAAGGCAAAAGATGCCATGTGAAGAGGTCTGTTTAGTTTGTTCCACTGCCCATGCACAAATTGTTCTAATTTTGGTTATAGGTTGGGAGCTCTGTTATCTATGATAGTTTTGATCCTTCCACACATTCAATTAATTTTTTCATATAGGTTGTGTAATATCCCAAACTGATATTTTCTCTTTTGTATACTGATAGAGTTTAGGTTTTTGTTTATAGGTTCAGAGTGTTGATGTTTTATGGCTTATTAATCAATTTGCATGCAACGACAAGAGAGTGCACAAATCCCAAAATTTAAATAACAAAAACTTGGATTTGCAATGAATAAACTGTAGTGACATACCAATATTACTAGCTTGAGTGTTTGAAGAATTTGGAAGAGGCATGCATGCCATGCAACAAGAGTTAAGATGAAAATGTGTTGCTTCTTCAAGGATAGATGCCCATGCAAAATAGCTAAGCCCTTTCTCAATGATCATCCTTTGCAACAACTTCAAGGAGAAGAATTGAGTGATGATATTTCCCGGATATGGCAAGATGAAACTTTTGATCAGTTTGAATGCAACATGCAGCTACTTTGAGGCTTTTTTGATCAATAGTGAATTGCTTCTCAATGGATAAAGTCGTCCATGCAATTATCGCATCCTCCCTTCTTCAAGACGGATTCACTGCTGCTTACGGTGGATATGGAAGAGCTCCAAATTCGCTAGGTAAGATAATATGCACCCTTCGGATCTAATGAAAGTGACATGTAGATAAAATGATGCCTCTCAGCTCCAACACGAATTGTCTCTTGATTGATCAATGTGCCCCTAGTGAATACTTTTTTCTCTTATGATGCTGGATCTCTGGCCTCTGTGCCTGCATATACTGCTGCTCTCCGTGATGATGAAAAACTGTGAATAGATGTTATAGACCTGGATGATCTACCTCTGAAATTGAGGGCAGATAGATTTTGCTGCTGAAAACACTTGTTAGCCAAGGACTCACGCCCTCAACCCCAACTTGCTTGTCGAGCTCTGGACGCCAATTCTCAAAGTGAATAATAAATCATGGATGCCTTTTTGGTTCAACTTACCTTTCTTTTATAATGTTGAGGTTTGCATGACTTAACTTTGCATGCATGCAACCTAATTGCTCAGTGTCGCATGCAAGGTGAATTAGGCCCGCATGCCCCGCATGCTTGTTGATAATTGCTCTGAAGGCCTTCTTTAATCTACTGATGACATAATAACACTGAAGTGCTGTTCTTTTAGCTCTTGGTACCATTAGTCCTCAGTCAATTACTTTTTTATTAATACTTCTCGAACCTATGGGAATTAAATAGGTTAACGGGTCTCTCTGGGTGATTAATTAGAAGCATTAGTCCTCAGTCAATTACCTTTTTATTAATACTTCTCGAACCTATGGGAATTAAATAGGTTAATGGGTCTCTCTGGGTGATTAATTAGAAGAGGACATTATAGGTTGGGAGCTCTATTATGTATGATAGTTTTGATCCTTCCACACATTGAGTTAAGTTTTTCATATATTTCACCAAAACATAGCATATTTGTATTTGTGTTGTGGATCATATCTGATATTGATTAAAAGAAATTGTCTACAAATTAACACAATTTCTTATGGGGTGAACACCCTCATAACAATCTAGGGGCGGTCTCCATCTCTGTGGGAACATGCTCCACAGTCTTTCGAGGAATGTACTTGGGGTGCAGACAATGCACCCAAATGTAGGACAAACATAATTGAATGTGCACTGGTGTAGGACAATTGTACGGAAGCATGCATTTAGTGCAGGTGCACATACCTGGTGTGGGGTGCATCCACCCAAGAAGTGGGTGAGTTCACCCTGGCAACATAGTTTAAGAGAGTTAAATTATTATTCTGTTAGAGAATGGTTTATCATTTATGTGAAGAATAATAGTAATTGTGAAAATCAGAAGAAATTATAAAACTAAACTAAACTAAAATGAATAAAACATTAGAGATATAGCAATTAACTAGGAAACTAACAAAATAAAAAGTTAATAATGACATTTAAAATCAACAATGGTAATGCTTGCCATAGACAGTTTAGGGCCACCTCACACTGACTATTCCAACAGATTATTCTCTGCAAATCTATCTTTTATAATATATTCTAATTTAGGATTCTCAAAGCAGCAGGATAGGTGCTTTTAAACATGCATGATTGCGCAAAAAATGCACATTTCTACAGCCCAGGTGGGGGAAGTGTCTGTCTGTCTATCCCATAAAAATAAAAAAATAAAAAACAAGAATGTATGCATGAGTGTATTGTAGCTTAGTGGAGCCCGGGTGGTTGGAAGTGTCAGTCTGTCCCATAAAATAAAAATAAAAATAAAAAGTAAGAAATAAGAATGCATGCATCAGTGTGTTGTAGCATACTGGTGAGAGGGATGTGTGTTGTATTTTAGTGGTGAAAGGTTTGTAGATTTGATCCCTCTTGGCGCTTTGTAGAATCGGAGTTAGATGGGTCTATACTGGTTTAGTTAAATTTTGTAAAAATTATTATCCAACATAAAATTCAACAAAAGACATTTTTGCAGCAGATTACCTATGGCAAAACTGTCTTTTATAATATATGTGAAGATGGGATTCTCAAAGCACCTGTATATGTAACTTCTGAACATGTATGGTTTAGTTAAGTTTGCTGAAATATTTTATTCAATTAAAATTTTTGCAGAGGATGTGCAGTTCAAAGCTCCTCTTATACACTTACATTAATCGATTGGTCTATGCATTGTTGTTCCCCTTGCAACTTGCATTAACTTGATCAAATGTGTAATTCAGATTCCATGCTTTTTGAGTTTACCAAAGTTAAGATGTTGTTTGCTGGGGCTGTGTTGCATGGGCATATTAATTAAGGTAGATAATAAGTATCTCAAAATTTGACATCATATCTTACATTTCAAGATAATTGCAAATGCTTGCTGATTACTTTTTTTTTTTGTGGAAAATGCCCTCAGGGAATCCCGCTAAGGACCTCCTCACATTTTGTGTATGGCGCCCAGGGTAAATGCTGTTGTAGTACAACATGTACTCCTAAACCAGAGGGACTCTACTGTACTTGAAGTCTTGAACCCATGACCTCTGAGTGATCTCCACCTTGAAACTGGTTGGTTTAAAGTTGAACCTGTGTAGCAGGGGTACCTGTACTCGGATCACGTGCCCACACTTGGTACACGTACCTGGTACTTGGGTATGGGTATGGTATGCACCCTACTGTACCATGTATAGTGTTCTTGTACTAGAGATGCTAGCCAAAAAAATGGGTACGTGTGGTCAAAATGGTATGACATACCTTGTGTTTGGGTACACTCGAGGTACAACCGGCTCTGTCTTTTAAAAATCCGACGTTGATTTGGTTTAATTAACTGATAATGTAATTAAAAAATTAAATTATGGTTGCACCAAGTGAGCCCACTAATGAGCCCATATGTTATTGCACTTTGCATCGATAAAATTAATGAGGACTGCGTATATAAACATTTGAAATTAATCCACATAATGCATGTGGAATGTTGCGTAGATGTTTGACTTCAATCAATTTCTCCATTAGAGCGACCTCAAAACCTCAAGGGTTTTATCGGTAGCAGTAGCATACTTTTAGCGTTGAAATCCTCTGGGCACAGGTGTAAAAGCCTTGCTTCCATTGTATCCACTGCCTATCAAGGTGGGATGAAGCTAGAGCTATTGCAAGGGTTCACCATGGAAGCAAACGTAATAAACATTCTCAAATTTTTAGTAGCTCTAAACCACCTTGGAAGCGATAGAAACTTGAGAAATTGGACAGGTAGAAGACACAACATAACTGTGGTTTGAATAATAAAAAAAGTTGCAATATACAATGGCCACTTGAAGGAAGAAACAGGCAGAAAAACAATGGATGTCCAAACACTACTTGTTTTCCTTATGTTCGTGAAGGGAATGGAGGGTGCATAGAAGTTTTTCATTCGTCTATGGCTGTCAGTTCAACTCAATATTGTGATACTTTTGTAATGGCTGTTAGATTCATAGTTTAGATTCTAGAATTATGAATCATGATTTGTAAGTTATGAAATTATGCATGTATCATGTGACTGTGACATATATATATATATATATATATATAGTACCCTCAACGTACCCAAGTACCTTGTTTCAAAAAGTGTTGTCCTTGTCCTCGTTCCCGTACCAGTACTTGTCCCCATACACACTTTTGATGGCAACTTAGGTTCAAGCTGGTTGAGCTAACCCATTGGGATAACTGATGGCTAAATACGTACAACACATTGTCAATAAATACTTATGGACAGTAAATTTTAATAGATGTACACAGTTGTCTTTAGGCTTACTATATACCTTATTTATATAAATATATAAGTTTTGGATTGGATTGGATTTGGTTTACCCCAAAATTACGTGCTGGATTGGAACTAGTTTGTCCCAAAACTATTAACTAGATCAAAATTAAGGGTTTCAAAAAAGAGGCGTTGTTATTCTTGCGTATATATGTCAGGATTTGAGCAATGCTAGAGTTACGAGGGTCTCCATAGAGCCTTGAGGGTATCCACGCTCATTCACCATGAAGGATGATATAAGGTTGCATATGGAGAATTCTATTGCTTTGGTAAGCCAGGTTTACCCTTTCCTAGGGTGGATCTCAATCAACACTCTCAATTATGCTTCTCAGAAATTGATGCAAGTTTTGGACAACTAGAATATCTAGGGAATGAATTGTTTGGTCTTGAAGCAATATTGGGCCATATGCAGCCATCACCACCGATGTTGATTATTAATTTTGGAGGATGAGCTTCAATGGGGCCAATTATTAGTC